>LQNS02277097.1:40233825-40257083 GCA_001587735.2 Parhyale hawaiensis | reverse complement strand
TTTCTTGCATTGCCGAAGTTGAAATCGTAGCACTGAAGATGTCTGAAGCTTCCGTTGGCACTCTCATGCTTCTTGATTCGTAGTTTCTTCCCACAGATGATTTCGTTGCATGAGCTATTCTTCCCATTTTGATGTAATTGTCAACGAACTGACGAAACATAAGTTTTCACGGGCAGTAGACAATTATTTCTTCTAGCTTACTGTTTTCCTCTGACGAAGCAGTTTTCTCTTCATAGGTCAAAGTTTGAGCACCTCAAATGAAACCCATATTTGAGGTGGGAAGACGGTATCAACGGTATCTTTGCTACGGAGCGATCACATTGTATATAAGCTGCTATTTTGTTCAAATTTGTTGGAGTATTTTACTCAAGATGTTACTTCTGCCTGTCTATATAGAAGATCTAAAGATGCCAGCACGATAAAGGATCAATGAAGAAAAGAAGAAAATTAAGACGCAAGTAAGAGAAGAAAAGATTCCGCACCGGCCTGGAGGCATTAGGCAAACGTATAGGTTATTGCGTGAATTCTTCACGCACGGGTCCACTAGTCCTAAATATTAGTACACGTCTGGGGCGTCTTGGGGTGGGGGTACTTGCCTTGCTCAGAGATGAGGGGGGTGGGGGAGGCAGTTATTGATGACCTTTGGTCGGCTGCAGCCGCACTTACTCCTCTGGAGTCAGTGGACTTCCCAGTTGAAGGTGCGGTCAAAGTTGACTTTACCTTTAATATGATAATTCAGGTTGTTTCTTCATTTATAACCCTATTTAAATTGAAGGCGCCGTAGATGGGTTTACGCGGTGCAGCGGCAGCCCCAAATTTTATACGGAAATATATTTTTCCTGCCACTCCCTGTGGGAATATGATAAGAAGAAATTTGAGGGTGGAAGATAATGCGACGGTATCTACGATATGGGGCTGCAATTAGACAAACGAAGGACCTCAGCTCGCCTGCATGAGCGCATTCGTACATGTTCAAAGGTGAAACCAGAAATCCCACTATAGACTGCGCCTTTTATGTATATATGTTGTGCGCGTTTGGTGGATTTGCGCGATCGACCGATCGCGCTGCGCGTTTGGTGGATCGTTTAAATTTTAAAATGGAAAAACAAAAAACCAGTCCTTGCCTCCCCTAGCCTACCTGACATTAAACCCGAATAAAGTCCAACTTACTCGAAATTCCTGCCTAACTTCTAAAACATCCACCAAACGCGCAGCGCGATCGATCGGTCACGCAAATCCACCAAACGCGCACATCATATATATATATATTCAGTTTTTCAGGCAGAATGTTGAATTCTCAATTGAAGAGCCCTCTGAAAAGAAAGAACACAGAAGTTAATGGAAATTTTCCTGAAGAACTAATTTCCTTCTGTCATTTATCTTATTGATGGCTCGAGCCACTAGTACAGTCCATATTACATACTTGTAAAATATTAATAATATCGAATGGCGACAATAATGGCCATTAATTATAACAAGTAGCGGTGGAAAAACACTGAAAAAAATAATAGATAGTATGATAAAAATAGCTTGAATTTTCCAGGCGTCAAACCTTGGCCAAGGTTAATCAATTAGTATGTTGGTGAGACTCAGGTTTCTTCTGACATCTTGTTAGGTTTCTAATTTTTAATTACTTTCTATCAGTATTAATTTACATAGCTTTCTCCCATGCAACAAAATCTGTGTAATAATAGTTTTTTTAGCTTCGTATATTTACTGTACAATTCGAAGTCTTCCACCCCCTATATTTTCTTCAACTTTTATGCTTGCAATTAATAATGACTAGAATTTTCTGCAACCAGCTAGACTTGCTTCAAACCGCTGGTATTCAATATTCTGCAAAATTTTTTAATTTTGATCAAACTTTCTCATAGAAACTGCCACCAGGCAGATTTTCCTGATTTTTAACATACTCGGAATAACTTTCCTAATTAACTTTAATCAGCTAAGCTTACTTAAAGCTGCTTGCTTTCTATATTATTTCAAAGGTTCTAACTAAGGCGGCACAACTTTCATAAATTTCCCCATTCGAAGAAATTCCATCTCCTGATAAGGACCATCCATCAAGCTCGCACATCAAGCGAACTCCGCGGAATCACCAGCGCTAGGATGGATTTACATCGTCGTAAAACTCGCGCTTATGACTTTCTACCGCCTAACCAAACGCCCCTTTGATTTACTACGGGTAAATACTCTGATGCATCTCACGATAACATTGGTCATGAAAAATTCACAAGTCAGTGCCTGCGTATTTTGTAATCGAAGCCTCAATAGTTTTAAACGAACTTTCAAATCTCCGCCAACTGCAAGACACAATGATTATTACTAGTCGTAACAATTTTAGCAAAATTTATCGAATGAGTGTAACTTGTATATAAAAGTAAGAGCTGACCGTCAACTTACTTGCGGCAACTCGGCTCTTGTGCCACTTTTATGTGGCATTATTGAAAACCTAGTGGTGCAAATATAAAATTAATGAACTTGTCGCAATCAACCAACCGATTCCTGCTAAAAACCGATTTTTACAAGTATGTTTAGATTTTCTTGGATGTATTTCTTAATAATCCGCAGCAACTCATTTCTCGTGAGTGCCCTGCGTTGCCAACAAAAATCAAAGAATACAAAACAGGAACAATTTTTGGAGAGGTGATTTGAAGGAGTTAATCAGAGATTTCTTCATGAAAGACAGGACATGTAAACTTTTGATCAGAATGTCGGAAAAAAAAAATCCATACACCCAAAATAGGCCACTGGAACTCATGGATCCAGTTTTTGTTCCATTCAGGTCAGAATGAAAAAGAAACACGGGTTACATTTTTATGCAATTCAGCTACTGCCCATTTATTCTGACGACGTAATGACCACTTCGAGTTCAGGAGCGGATCTAAGAAAAGAAAAAGGAAGCAAAACAGTGTGCGCACTTAACCTACCGACCAATAAACTACTTTTTTAATACTAACCCAAACTAGTTAAGCTTAGACCGCTAAAACGGTATCGATGAGGCAAGGTGCGGGATGCGCGTCTTCCCTCTAACGCTTTCAAGACAACAAATTGGCATCAGTTCTGGATGCAACAAGACATGATGTATGCCGATGCATGTTGTCTACCACCACCACCATAGTTCGTTCTCATCCTTCTCTTTTTATATCTCGGTACAGGATCTCCTTCACTAATAGTAAGCTCTCTGGCGGTCCGAAATTGATACAAATGGCGATGGAAGCGCATTTGTTCTGTTTTGACTCTTGTAATTTTCAATTGGCGCCATCCGGACTGTCATGGCGAGCGCTTTAAATAAATGAACCTAATGAATCTCTTACATGAACGCCGCGGGCGATGATGATGATGATGGTAGAAAAACTCCACTACGTCAAGCGTCGTAACGGGTCAGACCTCATTGGGAATTGGAGGGTTCAATTCTTGTAGTGGACGCCGGTCGTGTTCCTCCAAAGCATATACAAGGTGGCCCATAAGTCACTTTACATTTTAGAAATTAAATAACTTCTTTTAAATAACTTTATTTCATTATATCTTTTTTTATTACAAAGTTTAGAGTCTGTAAGTTTGCTCTGACTTAGTTGCGAAAGATAATGTCTCTTAAATAGCCTCCATTTTCGATTTCACAAACCGAGCTCTTTCTCAGTTCTTGAGAACGCCTTCGAGTGGCTGTGGTTGGGCTCTCTTCAATGCTACGCCTCGCCGCTTCAGTATTTTCACCTGTACGTACTGAACGATCTCGTCCACTTCTAGACCTATCACTTACAGAGCCATGCTCTTAAAAATGCTTTACTAAGTTCATTATTGCAGGCCTACTGGGGGGGGGGGGTGTCGAACTTGGAAATGGCGCATATACGATCTTTGCGTTGCAACAATTGACCGTCTATTTTCAAAGTAAAATTCAATATTCTGTAAACTTATCCATACCAAAAATCTCCAAAGATTATATTTTTTAATTCTGAAAAGAAAAATAGAAATATATTAGCAGAAAAAAAGTTATTCAATTTTTAAAACGTAACGTGACTTATGGGCCACCTTGTACATGTCCATATAGTGGTCACTGGTGATCTTAATTCAAAATATCCAAGTATGTGTAGTTTTGTGACTACAATAGTGGTCATTGTCCTTCGTCTTCCACGTTTGACACAAAGCCAAAAAGTGGTCACTGTTTGGCTTTATCCAAGGCTTTTGGAAATCTACGGAATGATCATCAGTTGCCCTGTACATACATTCATCATTGTCCGTCTTCGACGAAGTCTGTACTCATCCATGAAGTAGTCACCGGTTGTCTTCACCAGAAGTATATATTGAGATCTATAAAGTAGTCAAGGTAAGTCTTTATGCATGGTTTCTACAGATCCATAAGGAGGCCAATGTTCGTCTTTGTCTATGACTTATACAGAATCATAGAGAAGTAATTGCTCGTCTTTGGTGACATATATTTCAGCATCAACGGAACATTTTACAGCAACAAAAACTGAGTTTGGAATAACTTCTTAACTAAGAGGTGTTTGGAGCTACTATAAATTCGTGTGATCAGATTTTTTCTACTGTAACTTTTAACTTAGCTAATTAAAAATTGAAGAGCGTGTACGGTTTGTCGTAGGTAAAGTGGATATGCTAACGAGTACCTTCCTACATTCCGTTTGGTATGATGTGAGTGAATCTGTGTTTTCGTGACCCCCTTGTACACTACTTACCCTACAACAGAAGACATAAGATAAATTTAGGCTTTTTTGAAGACTTACACTGTTGGTAGTATGAATGAATATTCTATGTTACTTTTTACAATTATATTCTTACTGTTGAGGTTACGGTGAATGCTGTAGTGTACAACACTACAACTAGCACTGCTTGCTTATTGGAAGCAGGTGTTTAAGTACACCTGCAGAAGCTCAATTGAATGTGCATCCAAATCGCAAATGACATTCCAGCTTGTGCTCTCCCAAATACTTTATTTTCTACTGCTCTCGAGTGCATCTGAGTGACGGGTTCAAGACCATTAAATATATTATCTAAAAAGTATCAATAAGAGAAACATATAAACATAGAAGAAACGTAAAATTGAGTTAATTTATGGAATGCAAAGTAGGCCACATAGAAAACCGGAATACAAATGCGGGGCAACACTAGGCGACGGAAGGTGAAGTCCAGAAAGAAGAGGAATTACAAGGCAGAGATAGTCAGTCCAAGTCTAAACAAATAACAGAAGCGAATTGGGTCAGGATGTTGAAAATCTTAATATAGATGGCGATTGGTTGGATCTTTGCAGCAGAAGCGCTTATGGACCATGTGACTTAAAACAAGAACTATTCAGATAGAAAAGAAGATAAAATATATGGTCTATCAAACGGTGGCGGATTCCATTCAGTGCAGGTCATCAGAGTAGGGCAGTCATAAAATAGGTAAGTCAATTGCGCAGTAGCCAGGGACTGATGCAGGTATGCAAGTCACACAAACATGCAAAACAATTAAGTAACTCAATATAACATTTTAAGAATTCTTAGTATTATTACTGAATGCAGGTAAAATAAAAAATATCATTACATTATTCAGTGGTTTCCGCGTACAAAAACTAGGTAAAGAATTTCCACTGGTCGGCCAAGAAATCTCCTAACTGAGATGCAATACAAAAGACGCATTCAATAATTTCACTGTCGAAACTCGCAAAACCGTCCAACGTCCAAATAGAAAAGAAGACGAAGAGGCCCGTATATTTCAGCTGTTACGTGCATGAGAATTTACAAACTCGATGTATCATCGCAGCTGCAATCATTCATTGCATCCCATGACATGGACTTGATTAGAACAAAGCCTACCGGACTGCTGGGGGCGGCGGTGATCAATGCGAGTGGCGGGTAATGGAACAGTTGGAGCAGGGCTTTCATGCCCCTCTGCTCCAGGCAATTGATTATTTAAATGATGACCGAGATCATCGTGGCTGCATGCATGCCCACCGTGGTGGTGGTGTTTGAGGAATGAAAACGGCTAGAGCATTAAATTTCATAAGACAAACGGAAGTTTAAGGTGTACGGTGGTAATTTTTTTAAGCCTCTAGCGTCAAAATGAATTTTGATGACGGAGGGTTGAATAACTTTTGAAAATCAATCCTGAAAATGAGAACGCTTGGAATTTAAAAATTTAGCAGCATTGCGAAGTTCGATGAATATGGGCGGCTAGAATGGAATCACACACACACTCAAGGTGGATATCGAAATTTTAAAACGGTTGCAGCATCGACAAGTTTGATGAATAAGAGTGGTTGTAATGAAAAAAAAAAAAAACTTGAACACTGGGTGGATGCTTGAAAACTTAAAACCTTGAATAGCACGGTGCAGTTGGATGAATGACGACTGCAAAAAAATTTGAAAATCAAGTCAAGATCAGCACAAGACGAAGTACACCGAACTCTTCAGAGCGGCAGGGATCAATATGAATTGCAGGTAATGGATTAGTTGGAGCTTGGCTTGCTCTGCTGGTCTGTGCAATTGATTATACAAATGCAGATGAGATCATGCATGGTTGACTGCATGAGGGGCTGCCTGCAAAGCATGACAGTGTTTGAGAAATGGCGGCCGCTATTACTTAGGGTACGCTTGATTTTACCCCAAAATTAAGTCTTCGATGCTTAACTTGTTCGGAACTTCAGGCAGAAGCTTTGGTTTTGCAACTTTAAACCGTGCTGAAGCAACCGGATTATGTTGATCCGACTGAGAACTCAATTTTAATGGAGCAAGTGTGTATTTCCCGACGTTTTAAGGACTATCTATAGTCATGCCTGAAATTTAATTCAACAGGTCGGAGTAACGGTCCCTGTCGAGGGCTTAATTTAGTTTCCCAGTCATACGCGCCCTTAAAATCAATCTTCAACTCCAGTTAGAACCTTCAAATTTTAGCTGTACTGTATTAAAGTCAAGTGGGATGTTTGAGCTTAAAAATTTACCTTCAAAGAAGGATAATGTTTTTAAGGAGTGCTGATAGAAATTTCGAAAATGCATTTACTTACGGTGGCTGCTGGAAATTTAATAAAATCAATCCGCAATTTTGGGTGGCCCTTAAAAGTTCTTCAGTTGTAAACTACATCAGGGTACAGTTAAGGAACAGAGATTATAGGAATTTTGAAAACAAACTTATAAACAAGTGCATGCTTGAAATATCGAATGATTAGACGCAGAGGATGCAAAGAAGCCAAATATGGTAAAAATTATACGAGCTGCTAGAAAGTTAACGCCCAATGCAGAGGGAGATATACAATATAGTCACTGCTAAAAAAGTTGAAAATTTATTGTCAACTTAGGCTAACTTAAAATGCAAGTGCTGCCAGAAATTTGAAAAGTTAACGAACACACGGAAAAATTTGAAGAACAAGGAAATTCAAACATTGGGAAAGTTTTACGGCGGCTTAGGGGAAGAATGAAGAATGTGATCTTTCGTACAATTTTGAATATTGCATTGAAAAACGTATTGCGACGCTATAAAAGTATACCAGCATGCTAATGGTTTCATGAGAAATCTGTATGGAAGCTACGACGCAGTCAGACAGAGTTTTATACTTAAAAACACAATTGAAGTAGCTAACAGAAACGCTAACTATAAGTTTAATAAAGACAAAAAATCCAGTAATGACATGAATTCACAGATTAAAGGTAAAAGGTAACTCAAAGCTTGAGTAGCTCAGTGCCAAAGTAGCTGCCTCGTGCATTTCCGAGTGAGAGCCCGGACAAACTGTGATCGACTGCAGCCGTACAGTCTTTACCTGCCATTTACATGCAGCACAGACCAGTGCATGTGGGCATCCCAGTAGGGGCTTGCGGTAAAGGCAACTTCAACTTTTGCTTTAACGTTCAGTGACGCTGAATTCACAGAGTGCGAAGGGTCAAACTTTATATCTGGAGGGGATTTTGAATCCACCACAGGCAATGTGAAATTAAAATTTTGAAACTACAGACATAAACGAAAAGAAAGAAGATTTAATGGTAACGCTTTACTAAAAAAAAAAAACTGAATGGACTTCATCACCTGCGTTACACATGAATTTCTCCACTAAAGTTACTATCTCTTGTCATCGCAACACTGAAATGAAAAAAAAAGCTCATTTCCCGATGAAGAAGAGATTCCTGCCTCCTCAACGGCACCCGTGAACTTCAATCAAACGTCCTCAGTCGACGAAGGTCTAAGTTTACATCGTGTTATTAGAGTAATGCGAGCGAGAATCAGATGTACTTCTGACGGTCGTTTGTGAAGATNNNTGAAGAAGAGATTCCTGCCTCCTCAACGGCACCCGTGAACTTCAATCAAACGTCCTCAGTCGACGAAGGTCTAAGTTTACATCGTGTTATTAGAGTAATGCGAGCGAGAATCAGATGTACTTCTGACGGTCGTTTGTGAAGATTGCAACGGCAAGTCGAGAGTTCTCCACCGACTGCAATAATTGCTGCGCCTCAGGGGAGGTTCTACACACGTTCATTTGTGCGGCGGTTCACGAGTGCCTGGAGACACGTCCGTTGTATACTTTACTGAGGGTCGAAAAGAACCTAGGACAACAACTGCGAAGATGGACGGGTTCGTTCTAAATGAAGCTTGGAAATAAATGAGGCATCACTATCTGTGGCAGATATCTGGGAACACAATTCAGACAGATGAACTAGCGATTCCAACCACAATTCTTTAAAAATGCGTTAGAAATGCTATAGGCACATATTCAAAAACTAAGTAGATGAATGCAGTTTTGGAATACTGAAGAACATCTCGACCGAAACATACATTTAGATACGCGGTTCTTAGGAAATGAACATCGCATCAAAATAATTTATAGATAAACAGCAGTTATCCGAGGCTCTCTCTCATATATAGACATCGGATATTTGCTTTAAGTTTTCCGTAAGGGCAAGTCATTTTAATCAGAAGCAGACTTTCACGCAAATAGTTAGGGATAAAATGTGATAACAGAAACAACGCTATACGGACAGTAACAAACGTCGAAGTCAGGGCAAGTTAAGGTATGTACACAAGTCAGAGAGACGCAATATTTGCTAATATTATGCGTTAAAAAACACAGCAGAGAAGACTCTAAGAACATAGTTTAGGACAAAAAACAATGCACGGCTTCCAGGCATAAATTACGCAGATACTCAAGAACGCAATCTGTAAAAGTAACTTCGGAATACTATAATAAAGACCAACACTTAAGTATTAATTCATTTCGTGCAGTCTAACCTGCGTGAAATTCTAAAATACTATTTTCGAATTAATATGTGACAACTTCAGTAAGACCAGGGACAATTGCTTAATTATTCATGTATATCGAGTCAAATTATTGTGTAATTCAGAGGTAGCTCATCTCCAACACAAGTTTTGTTGAAGGTGACAGGCAACTCGGTGTAAACAATATATTTATCACTTTTACCTGGGTTTCTAGAGCATTTGACGCATTCATCATTGCCGATACTGTGCAGAAGCTCTCCAATGCTTCGACTACCTCTCTCGCAGGGGTTCTTGACCTTTTTGGAGGCAGTGAACCCCACAAGTTTCATACATGACTTCATCGAACCCTTTGTAATGAGAAAAAAAAATGCGTTTTTTCTTCAAATCCAATGTATATAACCATAGAGACTGATTACCTACTGTAGTAGTGCGCAAAGTGTACCATGCGTCATTTGTACACAAAATTGAGCGTGTTCAATGGAGAAAACCAGCAAGCAGAGCATGACGTCACGTACCAAAGGAGTGAGGTGTACTAAACCGACGAACTCCTGAAACTGACTCACCGAACCCCTTTGGTGCGATTGAACCCAGGTTAAGAACCACTGCTCTATCGTCATCTTCAGGAGGTGGTAGTACACTGCAGGCAGTACACTGCTGGTAATACACTGCTGCAGTATGTATGAATTTATTTCAATTATGACTACAGCATCAACACTAAACCGGAGCCGATCGATGGAAATGCTTTGGTGTCATTTTTGACAGCCGCGTAATGTAATAAATAGCAATGAAGCAAAGAAAGCACATTCCAGTCGACGCACATATTCATGAACATATCTTGTGCATGCAGTTCCGGTACAATAAACAATACAATCCGGACACAAGCAGACAGCCGTCTCATTAACGGCTTGTTCACCGGCACCGGACAAAAACAAAACGGGGTCACTATAAATCTCACAACCCTACCGCTACGCTAAGAAAAAGAGACGCACATGGCAACCTTAGCATTAAGTCAAAGAGGCGTACTGCGCATTGGTTAGCAATATAGCAGACCATGCGTGACGTCATATATCGCATCGGCGCACCGGGATGGTCAGTTGCAAGGTGCTGTAAACGGCGTCTAAATCCATCAGGCGCAGGGGAATTACAGTCATCGGCACCGATAATGTGGCGGGCAGAAACAGCACGCCCCTGCCAAATGATGTGTTCCAAGAAAGTAAGGAAAATATCCGCGTCATCAATAAACCGACTGCAGCTGGTACAGAAATGCCTACCCGAGAAATACAGTACAAGGAACGAGAGAGAAAGAATGCTTTTATTATATTTTATCTGGATGCTATACCCGTTATGTTATAGGGTACAGTAGGTACCCTAAGGTATTGGTTCCTTCAAGCTAACATGAGAAGAATATTAGCCGTCGGCATATCGGTTGAGAATCGTCGGCAAGATTCACATGTGATTATAAACGTAGTTCAAGTAATAGGCTTTTTTCTGAAAAAAAAAATTGTTCAGCAAAAATATATTGCAGTTGTAACGCTCAAATATAACTTGAGTTTCTTGTACACGTACGAAGAAAAACTTACAGCTGAAGTTTTTTAATGGTTCAGAAAAACGCATTAGGATATGAAGAGAACAAAATAGGTAACGAAGACACTTCATTGTTGTAAGACACAATAAACTTTCTCCTTAACGTATCAAAGGACTCAACCGTAACGATTTAATTTCCAGGTAAAGAGATATAGTTATGCTCGGGCTGGATTTTAAATGAAGAACTCTTTTCTTCGCTACCTACAGTCATATGTGTTTGAGTGAAGCGTTTGTGTACGTTGCTCAAATTTAAGGAGACATTTCTCTGTATCCACATTAGAGCAGCATTGCTTAAATTACCGAACTTACAGTTCGTAATTGAAGTAAAAAACACTAGTAGATATCTAATAAGCATGAACCACTTGAGGTGTATCCAAGAATAAAAAAAAACCCTAAGCCCAACTGTTTTCGAAGACACTCGCAACAGTGCTAACAAAGGTGCGTTCACCATTATTAAAGGATGTATATATAGTGTTGGAAGATGCTCTGAAGACCTTCGTAAAAATAAAGGTGCATGTAAAAAAGTACTTTCATCATGAATAACCCTTCCGAATTTTTGGTCACCCCGGTAGCTGGTTAAACGTTTTAGTTTCGGGGGCTGCCAAGAATGCAGTTAGGGTACATAATTCAATATAATCCTGTCGACTTTAGTTTTTATGGAATTTTCCGAGTCTTTCGTGCATGGCTTCGCATGATTTGAAATATTCAGGGTGCACTTCATCCCACAGTAACTGTAGCTCCATTATTTATGTTGTTCCTCGGAGACTAAGCTAACGGTGTTCCTAAAAAGTTTATATTTGATGCAGTTCCAGCAGTTTCTGGACGGATCCAGAATTTATACAAACATTTCGCAAACTGGAAACTGAATTTCTTTAAGAATGAATACCTCAGGATGCTTCGCCCCTAGTATGTTGGACACAGCATCCATATGATAAAAATAAATATATTTTGTATGTTTTACAATCCAATAAGATTCCAAAATGTTGGTGAACTTGCGTTGAAAGACGTCCTTAATTCCACTATAAAAGCTTCGATGCTTTTAATACAATCTCAACCGCGAAACCTTTTGGAATTTATAGTAGGTAGAATAGGTCGATATTGCAGCCGTAAATTCACTGCATGGGAAATAGGAATAAATTACATGCGCTTCGCGTTTTTTCCTCTCCGAATATTTCAAGAGATTTTTTTTGCATTGTAACAAGTGCATTTCAAACAAAATCTTACAATAATAATTAAAAAAGTGCATAAAAATACGAATAGTGGATGAGTTTGTACTGCAAGAGTCTATTTAGGTGCATAAAATAACCTCAAAAATTTTTGTCCTTCACAACATATATGTATTACTTCTTTTTTGACAATTATTTAATTCAAAGCAATACCCTATGTTTAAAATCAGCAACTGCATTTAAATGCTTGGGCAAACAGGAGTTAATTCACATTTTTCCTCGAATATAAATACTTATTCTTGAAAGAGGAAAACCCTATTCAAGAAGCTAACGGCCGCCGCATTGGGTCAGCGGATTATGCATATTGTACAGCCATTGGAGAATTAGAAGACGGACCATCAATTCAGTAGATTTGTACGACATCTATTACGAACTTTACGGTCCGTACATGTGGAGATAACGTAGTTTGATGGACAGAAAAGTAGCTGCTATACAGTAACTAAGCTGCAAACGTGCTTGAAAGGTTAAGATGTTTCTTGATCTTCAAAAAGACAGTATAAGGGTAGTGCTGAATGCTAAGTGACCACCATTCAAATCAGAAGCAGGCGCACTGCACTGAATATCGAACAACATCATTATGTGCAACAAACTTCATTGGCATAGCAAGTAGTATTACTATTGCACAGGTCACTTGCATATTATTCAAGGGAAACATCATCAGGCGTAAAACGACATCACTGTAGGGTTTACTATAAAACTGCATAAGTTCATTGTATATTATTCAAGAGGAACTTCGCAGTGTATAATGTCACCACCAATGCAGTTCCCTTAAATCTGCTTGTTTTCATCACGTATTATGCACCAGCAACACCAAGGATTGTGCAGAGTAACGAGCATAAGGATCAGAACGATGCTTATGAAGTGAGGAAAACAAGCATAACTTTTTTATAGAGCACAGGGAAGCCTCAAACTTTGAACATAGCTACTATATAGACTTCATGTGGAATAAAAAATGAAAGCTCATAGTTCTAATTAATACCTTAATCACAAGTTTAGATACGTTTGATGGATAACTTAAGAAAATTAGGTGATCGAAGAGATCAGAACGTTTAAAGAACTCATAAAGTTTAAACGGATACATCATATCCACATAGTTTAGAACTAGAGCAAACATTTATTACTACTTGGCACGTAGGCGTTTGCTATCAATATAACAGTTTGGTATTTGTTGCTACTACGAGCGAAATTAAGTCGTGCAAGAAGGTGTTTATTACACTGTTTTGATTGTGGCTGAGGTAAAATACTTTATTTCAGCATATACACATATTGGTCTTTATCGTGTTGTTTCGACGACTCTTATAAAAAGATAACTACCGTAAACACCTAATTTTGGAATTCGAACACGCACCTGCTTGAATTTCAAGGCGTATCAGACCTTGCACTCTTTCTAGTCTCTACCTGTCATTGAAGTTCTGTTAGTCTACTGTAATTCCTTATTTATTCAAAAGAGAAGATTTAACCCAATAAGGACAAACTAACTATCGAGGACTCGTAGAAAGAACATTACATATATGTATGAAACGTTCTTTGGTAACGACGCTGGTCCTTATCGCGTGGAGGACTAATTACCACTACCTTCCTAGTAATCCTATCCTATTCTGCGCTAGTTTGCTTTAGTATGGCACCACAAGAACAGAGAGAACTATAGGAAGGAAGCAGTTGCACCACTGTCCGAGTAAAAGAGGACTATGGCTATACCATTCCATAGTTTTAACATTTGTTTTTTATGCGGAAGAAAAGGACTGTTCAACAAAATGCCCCGTCATATTCGAAAAGCCACCATCATTAGAGCCGCGAAGTTCAAAAGTTGCTAGACTCATACCTATTGAAACTGCCACGAATCCGGCTGTAGGCGATTACGTGCAATGTAGAGAGAACGCGCTGCTAACTCTCTTACTACATGTTACGGAATGCAGCATCACCTCTGCACGAGACGAGTGTCGTGTAGAACGTCACCTGGACCTCATCCGAAGAACCTTTAAGGTGGGAAGGTAAGTTATTCTGAAGCACAAGTTGAGTAAAATGTGAGCTATGGGTTTACCACAGCATAACTTCACCAGTTCTTTCTGAGACGGGGACGAAAACATAGCGAACATCTCTTTGGACACGGTCACATATAAAAAAAGGCTAACGACCCACTGCCTACGGCCCATTCTATTTCTTCCTGTACAAGGTGAAGGAATCAACTACAAAATAATTAACCAATGTAATTCGATCTGCCCTGACTGAGCATACGTATCCGTGTTATGGTGCAGATAACCTTGGCACAGCGCACAAATAATTTTACTTATCAAGCGAATATCAAACAAAACAAGGACCTTGGGAATCATTTAATCAGCGTCAGTGACGACCACGGGGTGGTAGTAATTTTTTGCTACGTGTTATCGTGCGGTAAGTGATGATAATATTTATACAAAAATACAAAAGGTAAGAGTAAAAAAGGCCAAATGTACACTTCGACGTGGCAATAGGGAGTTTACTTTATGCTTGGGTGCATATAAAAGGTAATAAAACAAAAAAAAAATGATGGGGCAATGTTAATTGCATCTTGCTAGCATAATCAAACGTCCAAAAGCAATCATCCACCCCAAAGAGAACATACGGTACGTTCCCAAGTAATCCTACGACTCGAAGTAATCGTACGTAGTGTAATATTATCGTTCATTCCCACGTAATCGTACGTCTCAAAGTAATCGTACGTACTAATATAATCGTTCATCCCTAAGTGTTTACTTGGGGATGAACCATTTACGTCTGAAAAAGAGTACTTTAAAGTATCTCTGGGTGTCCATAACTAAAAGATCTGACGAAAAATATATATTTTTCATAAAAACAATATGCCGAAGAACTTGAAAACCTAAGTGAGTAAGAAGCTGACAAGCTTTCCTATTGTGTTCAGTTTTCTATTTTCTTCCAAATGATTTGACAATGACATTATTAATTAAGATTGTAGAGATAACACAATAGTGTTCTTCAACTATAGATGGCTTTTGATGATACACAATGTACACCACAGTGGATGACAGGCTTTTACATCAGTTGTTGCATAAGTCGTATTAGTAATTTGGAATTTACGTATAATCACCTGAGAAACTAGGGCCAAAAACTCAAACATAAAGATTGAAGAACTACTCTAAACCTGCAGTTTTCCAGCATTTTATGGTGAATATCTGAAATAGACTCCTTTCGGAAGTTGTCGGTGAAGACATATTCAATGCATTCAAAAATTGTCTTGATTTTGCATTGGGAGCAACACCCTTCACAGCTAAGAACATCAACTCTAAGAGTCACAAACTCTTCATGGCCAAAGCTTCAGAGACCACCGCACCTTATCCATTATTTTTCAAACCCCAACTAAGTTAACGACTCCGAGCTCCACGGATCTACAGCAATAAATCATGCTAGTTCACTAATCTCAGTCGCTAGCTTATTCTCCTCTTCTTTTTTTCTTCAGATATCTAAGTAATACTGACATAATGGCAATAGCTAAGACAGAGCAGGAGCGTAAGTCCCGGCCGCTCTCTGGGAACGGGTCGGTTGGTCCGTCTACTGCCAGCTATCTAATCTAAAAGTACTCGTCAAATTAGCGCGTCTTCGAGTGGGTAGCGAAATTAAGCCTCTCAGGATTGACTTGTCCGAAAATTTGGACAGGGGCTCTAGCTTCGACTTGCTGATTGAAGTTTCAATCGTGAAATCGTAATCAATTACCTGTGAGACTTCAATGAACTTATCCTACTCCGTAAAATCGAGGTTGCAGCCGCCACCCCCACCACCATCGGCAGCCCACCTTACATAATAAAAGGAGACGCACAGAACACCAACCTAACATTACAAACCAAACGACTCAGCAGAAACTGCAACCAAGACGCAAGATCCTCTGAGGCCAGTCACTCTAGTCACCCCTTGGGGGCGTTAGGCTCAAGATGTTTAGGCAGGCCGAAGGCATATCTCCCCTGAGGAAGGAATGAATTACAGGGTGGACTTGACGAAAATAGAGTCAAAAGTATCCCATAAGTAAACTACTTGTCGATGAGAGTCAGTGTCTTAAGGATATCCTTGTATGTGACGTGCCTCAACAGTTACAGCGGATTGTAATCTTGTATCGAAGCACGTTTAATATTGTACCATTTATTACAGGAGCGCGGTGTTTATTTGAAAATAATACTAATTTATTATAATACAACAATGTTGTTTTTAACAAAAAAGTGTGATTTATATAAATTAATGAATGCTATTTACAACACTTTAGGTTTGATTATATTAAAAGTGGCATTTTATAACCTCCGCCAAGGAGGTAATGCTCTTGCCGAGTCTGTTCGTCTGCCTGTCTGTCTGTCTGTCACCAAGTTAACTAAAAAAAACTTATGGACAGATCTTAACGAAACTTACAAGGATTGTTGGGCCATAGCTCAAAAAAATTATGGCTGAATTTTTATGAAATTTACACGAGTTCTTAGGTATATCACGAAGCGTAAATTAGCAATTTTTGAGTACCTATGTTTGTTCGGCTGTTGTTTGTCCCTGCGTTTGATTTCATGCTTGTTGGTGAAATAACTCAGAAAGTAGGAACTGATTTTTATGAAATTTACACGAGTTGTTAGGTATATCACGAAGAGCAAAATGATTGAAGTTTGGTGATGATCGGCTGACAAGTGTGACTAATGTTTATCAGACTGGTTGTCACCAGCATGGTTCAAAAAGTTATGAATGAATCTTCAAGAAAATTACAGGAGCTGTTACTACTGTCAAAAAGCACAAATGACCACGTTTTGGAGCTGATAAAAGAAAATTATAGCTTCAGCAAAAATGGGATTTTTTAGTTAACGTTGCTATGCTTGACGGAGGCATGCGCTCTCAGAGTGCTCTACTTCATGATAAAATAGTGCTGTTTACCACATAATTAGAACCATGTATACTAGAAAAATGCTATTAGTAACGGAAACAGCCCTATTTTATAGGGAAATAGTTCCTGACGACCGCAGACTGTCAATTTCGATACACTGACTTCAATTAAAATAACGTAATTTGGTTTACTTTAATTGGACGAAAATTAAATCATAATTGTTGGATATAGTAGATAAGTTAGTAGCAATAGAATTACTTTCGAGACCGTTGAAAAATAATGCATAGATATTATGGAGGCAAATTCAATGCAAAGGGCCGAACTCGGGAAAAATTAGAAGTACAGTGGCTAGACATAAGTATTTGCACAACCCTATTTTTTATGTACTTCACAGTATGCTTGGGGTCGTTGTCTTGTTGGAAGGTCCACCTGCGCCATCCGTAGAATTTTTTGGCACTTGGAAGCATCTTCTTCTCTAATATCTTCCTGTACATGAAACTATTCATTTTGCCATCAATGATATGAAGATCCCCAACACCATGGGCAGAAAAGCAACCCCACACCATGATGCTGCTTCACGGTGGAGATTGTATTCTTGGGGTCATAGGCAGTAACACGTTTCCTCCATACATGTCGAGCTTCGCTTCGGCCAAAAAGTTATATTTTAGTTTCGTCAGGCCATATAACCCCTTCCCAAAACTCATTTCCTTTGTCCAGGTGGTCTTTGGTAAATGTTAAGCGGCTCTTGACATGTTGAATTATCCGTTTACTAGTAGCTTCAGGGACATCTTTAACTTTGGGTATCGTAGTGAGAGTGTGCGCGATTTCAACGAGGTCTAGATAGGTATTGATTGCGCCGGCTGTGGTTTATTTACATTGCATTTGGTTTGAGACGTTTCGTGAATGTTCTAGAATACTTTCCAAACTAATTTATTCAAATTACACTCGTAAATATCAAAGATTCAACATTTTATTTATTTTGGTCAAATACTTCTGTCCTTCATTACTTTTGCTTGTGTTCAATTTCCTTGTTTTAAGTGCAAATTTGACTGTTCTGTTTAAATATTCTATTATATATATGTTAAATCAACTTCCTGTATTAATTATATAAAAGCAGACCCTAAATTTTTTAAATTACATAAAAGATAGAGTTCTGCAAATACTATGTCTAGGCACTGTAAGTGGATTGAAATATTTCGAAGCGATGGGGTAAATCGAACGCGTCTTAAGACCACCGGGCGAAATATTGTAACGCTCGTACAGAAATTCTATTATTTTTCACTAGGTAACATAACTGTACGAACTAATAGGCAAATTAGTAAAATGTTACCCCACTATAAAAAATATTAATTAAGTGAAATTTCTGGAGACAGTCTTTGGTCGCGGGAAAATTATGAAGTTGAACGTTAACACGCGCCGTGCAAACATCCTCAAAATCCTGAATAGAGAGAGTTAGGGGCCTAAACATCACTACGGAGCATGCAAACCGGCTCAAAATTCTCTAGTCACGAGAAATTTACGAAGAAATAACATCACCCTGTGCCTCGCGAATATCCTAAAAATTGCTTGGTTGTGAGAAGATTAAGCGGGCTGAACATCACTACGCATCATGGAAACATCCTTAAAATTCTCCACAATCCTCCAAAAATTACACTTCGTCAATTCAGCGCAATTATTCCAGCGCAAAATAAACAGACGACGCAGGTAAAAACGGCGCTCCGCGGTCCTAATTTATGAAACCACGTCAAGATCTGCTGCGCCAGCAATAAAAAAAAAGAAAAAAAAATTGCAATGAAGCTCGGTAATCTTTGAGGTGCGGGAGAAGGAGCCTACGGGACCCGCAATACTTTTTGTTGTCAGCTCTCCGTAATTCTACAGGTCCGGAACAGCAGGCGATTGAGCGCCGCTGTTCTTGTTTCGGTGCATGAAAAGATTGCCAGGGTAAACAGCAGCTATAGAAGAATGCCAATAATTACAAAAAAAAAAACTCTTAGAAGTTATGTCACCGTAAAGGCTTCACGTATCCACCGGATCACTCTTAAGGGAGACCAGTATGGTCTTGTAGATACAGTAACGAACGCTTCATCGATATCCAAACATGAAAGAAACCAGGGCTATTCTAAACATTGCCAATTCTATCGAAATCAACGTTACAAAACCGTGTTGATACCAAGCAGGCTCCCCGACACGGTGCTCTACTTATTTGAGGGTGCAAGATGGAAGTGGAGACCCTATACACGTGGCATCATCAGTACCAAATTACCCCCTAAAAACGCAATAATACTCCCTAGGATAATAAGCAGCATCATCGCTCTCCAAGCTCCCAAAATCCATTACGACTGTCAGGAAAGAGGTCAACTTCGGTTCCGGACACACCGCAGCGAACGCGGTATTACTGTCCGAAGCTCCAAAAATCCGCCAAAGAAATCTTTAAGAAGTCCAGTTTCGATCCATATGCACCGTGACACTGTTTCGGGACACCAAAAGTTCACAGTGGATCACAAAAGCTATATAACTTACCAAGTTAAAGAAAAAAACATAATGATCTGAAGATGAACTCGGAGAGATCTAAGCTGCTTCATCAGATAGCAAGCCTTACAGACTCACCGTGGCACCATTTAGAGAAATTAACATCGGCTCAAAGACATGCCACTGCAAAGCATTGTTATCGGCTTCCAAGCTAAATAAATTGCGGCTGTCTTTAAAGCGGCCAACTTCGGCCTAGAGGCCCAACGACACTCGCCATTTCCTATCTGCTCGTACTTACTTCCCGAAGCGAAAACGGGCCTCCCTCCCATCTGCAAAAAAAAAAAAAAAAAACATCGTTGCAGTCCTTAAAGGACAACTTTGCCCAGAGGCCCAGCAACACCTGCCAGATTCTCATCTTCATCGTCCTGGTTCCCGTAAAACGGAGGGACAGGCCCCTCTCGCCTCCACAAAGCACCGTAGCAATCCGTAAGGAGGCCAACTTTGGCCCAAAGGCCCAGCAACACCCGCCAGCTCCTTATCGCCGTTGTCCTGGCTCCCGTAAAACAGAACGGGCTCGGCGCCCCACACTGCAGAAGCCTCGCTTTTTTCCCTGGACGTTATCTCGAGGCGGATCAAGGCATTGCTAAATAAGGCAGTCCAAGGTTGGACGCGCTGTAGCGCTGCCTTCGACTTCGCCACAGGTCCATTGGTTCAGATTCCTTTGGACGTAATTGTGGAATAACACGAATGCTCCCTTTATTCTCAGGCACATTCATCTATTTGGGCACACATTCCAGACGCTGTAATTGTAGACAAAAACGTAGATGGCACACGACTGATAATTCCAACCTCATATTTAGCGCCCGTATTTCCCCTCCGGTTCGTCCCGGCATCGACGGAAAAACGCACATGGCATCTAACTGATTAATTAATTTCAGAAGCCGTTCTTGGAATGTTTCCGTAATTTCGCCATCGGTCCATTTTCGAGACATAAGGAAGACACAAAGATGGCAACGCTGTCATTGGTGAACATAATCTTGTGCTCGGTAAGTGACAGCAAAAATAAAGTTTTAACCACAGCTTCTGTATCCGTTGGAGCGATGATGCTCCAGTCTTTCAACACAATCCAATTAGCGCAAATTTACAAGAAATTTTCATAATTCACGATAAAAAAACTGCCACTTGTAACACAGTGGGGCTGCATCGAGCTATTGGTGTGTCAAAGCATTAAGGCAAATGCAAATTTACATTACATAAGATAAAAAGCGACCAAGAGTAGCACAGTGTGGCTGGGTCTAGCTAGCTATAGGTACAACTTTATATAATTACACTGGTAACAGAAGCGCTCCTCTTCACAGTAACAAATCCTGGAGGAAAAAAAGCACGTGTGGAGAACATGTGCGTGTCACATGCTTTCGAAGTGTGGAATTTGAAATTGGTAGCAACATCAATAATTTGGCAAGTTTCCTAGGGTAAAAGTGTATGTTTGCTGCTGTGAGTAAAATTGTGCGTAGATAAAAGGGATTCATATAGAAGCAGAAAATGAAAAGCAGTGGTAACATGAACACCAGTAATGTGAAAGTCATAACTGCGAACAAAGGTAGCAAGAATACTACCCAAAAGCATAGCAGAGTGCAACCATGAGAAGCGGATTTCATAGTGGCAGTTAGAAATAAGAACACCCGCCATGTAGCACAAATCATTGTTAGCTTACTATAATAATGCAGGAGAAAAAGAAAGTAAAGACAGTGAGAAACATTTGTCATACTTCTGCAGAAATAAGCAAAACACGCGAACTGCCATAAAGGCACTGATTAATCTGCAAACTCTAGCAAACTTATGACGCATGCCTAACAAAACATAATGCCCAAAGAAATATTGATATTTTGCTTACGTATATACACTTCTCTAACAGCCTCACGATCATTACAGGGAACTCTCGATGAGTATGATGGAGCGGGACCACATATATCGAGAGAGATACACATATCGAGATGCCCTGGGTCTAAGAAGGAAAACGATGTACAGCACAGACTAAGCGAGACACAAACAGGCACTTCTTCAGTACTTTTGCAAGAAACTTGTGTCTGAACGATGACGTCACAGTCCTCCTTTTGTTAATTTCATCATAAGTTGGTATACAGGATACAAGTTTCTTCTACATAGCTCCAGCCGCTCGAAATTTCGTCGACGGTTAATAGCTCTAAAACTGAACCCAGGAGGATTTTGAAAATGACTTCATCCTGAGAGTCGTCTACTTTCTAAAATGGTAAGACTATGCAGTGCATTTCATTGATTAAATTGACGACTCGTTAGTTTTGCTTAGTCTAATTATTATTTTTCTCGTCATATGAAATTGTTCATGGCCCACAGCTGATGTCTGAATGATGACGTCACAGGTATCTCGAGGCAAAGCTGAGCTGCGCTTAGAAGCTGCCCGTCTGTGTTTTCATTAGTCTGAGATGTACAGTGGATTTAGATGTAAAAGAGAAAGAGTAGCGCAAAATGACGTCCACGCTTCTTCTTTCAAAACAATCCACTATATAATAAAACACAGTTGTTGGTCGCTTGCTTGCTCCCTCCCTTGCTCCAATGTTGGTCCGTCTCACCGTTACGCTGTTAAGAGTTTAATAGGAGAAAATTCATGTACTGAGAAACAAGTTGAGATACCCTACAATTTTAGCGCTTGGGGTGCCGGTGACAAATATAGCTCTGAATCTTCGGCCTCTGGATCTCGTGCTCTGGATCCCCAGCCTCTGGATCCCCGCTATCATTGCTGAATGATATCGTAGTAGTTGAATCTTCACGCTGAGCAGACGCCTTTCCATATTGAACTTACATCGCAGCCAAAGTTCGACGCTGGAAGTTCAACAATCAGTTGGTATCCACGATACGGTGAGCCCCGGGCATTTCTAGGGAATTCTTTTGACTGAACTATGTTTTTCTTAGTGCAGTTTAACGCTTAATCAATTCCAAGCTGATATTCACTCCTTATCTTGCAGGGAGATACTTTGCTATCACAAAACTCATTGTTGTACAGCTTGCGCTTCATTAATGGAAGATCAGGCCAGCAGGGATGAGACCTATAATACAGCAAAACCTATACTGGAAGCCGGAACAATAAAAAGCTCAATCACAAAATTTTTGCCGTCATTTTTGACGGCTGGGCCCTCTAGTGTTAGCATAGCGGACAGTAAGAACAAAAGTTACAGACACATAGAACGAGATCTCCACACTCGAGATGAAAAAAAAACGACATAAAAAGAGAGCAACATCAATCGAGAGAAGTTCGTATCACGAGCTTCCTGTATTATCTGCTTGCAGCACGTAGCAATACCGTTAATTCAACGCACCCAAAAGAGCCTTAAATTCCGGACTTGCTATCAAACGCACTGATCACTGATTAAAAAGTTCCATCTATGATAAATTCCCCAGAAACCTTGGTTTTGGACTTGCCATCAAACGCACACGAACACAAATAGTGATGATGCTGATTAAGTTCTTCACTTTACCTTCATACACATATCAGCAATATTCCAAGAGAAACATCACTTTCATCTTCGCCGTCAAACCCATAAGAGCAAAAATATTACCCAATTGGAAATTATAGGCATTTATCTAAACGATACCGTTCAGTATTTACCCATAGGCAGCCGATAAATGTCTATAAATTTCTGACTGGGTAGAGATACTAATCAAACAGTACTGTCCAGCTAAATCTATACGCAAATCCCCAGTGAAATATTAATATTAGCCTCGCCATCACACGCACATGAAGAGGAATATTAATGACTCTAATTAAATAGGCCCATCCAGCTAAATATATCAGCAAAATCCCCAAAGAAACATCAATTTCAGCATCACCATCACTCAGCGAGAGGGCCGAGTGGTGGCTTGCGCAGCAAACATGGCCGTGTCGCACAGGCATCTTCCCTAAG
>LQNS02277097.1:40187381-40211200 GCA_001587735.2 Parhyale hawaiensis | reverse complement strand
ATGATCATCAAACATCTGATGCTTAAACATTATTATCTAAGGTATTACACTTATAAGCTGAGGAAAACATGATCATCAAACATCTGATGCTTAAACATTATTATCTAAGGTATTACACTTATAAGCTGAGGAAAATATGATCGTCAAACATCTGATGCTTAAACATTATTATCTAAGGTATTACACTTATAAGCTGAGGAAAATATGATCGTCAAACCTCACCGCTGATATTTATGACCAGCTGCTCAAGACAAATGGGATCATGAAGCAATCAATCGTCCGTATAAGGAAAAAATTACCGCAATTTTAGATCATTAAGGAGTAATTCCGCCAGTACAGTTCAGTAGCACATAAGAAGTGCTGAATTAACGTCTGAATTCTGCTTTATAGACAGTCAGCAATGGGGGTCACGTCGTCTCAGCACCCGCTTTAAAACTGACAAATTTATCAAGTTGATCAGAAAGTAATGGCATCTACGACGCAACGGGGTCTGATGTGCGATATTTTAAAAGTGACAATCCACGCGGAACATCTAGGACTAAATGGCAAGTTCAGGTTAGTATCAATCTAGGCGTGGGGCTTAATATATCAGAGCAGGTTGTGCAGAAACATAAATGACGATAGTTGTTGTTACGCTAAGGTCCGTGCGTATACAGGTAGAAGCAAGCTATTAAGAAAGACAACAGGGACCTGGCAAAAAAAACTATGTTTACTTTTGGAGTTCATTAACGACAGAGGCTGTAATGCAAGTGGAACCTTGACACTCTCCCTTCCTTAACTCATCAACTGCCTTGCTACGTCTACTGACTTCATGCCACTAACGGTTACAACGAAAGTGGAATCTCGAGACACTTAACGGCAACGGCTGTGGCACAACTGACACCGTTACAACAAAGATGTCAGCCCACTAAGAATGCTAAGATAATCTACATATGCTACATTAACCGCAGCATTGTAAGTATCTGCAGTTCAGGTACAACTGACGACTTGACAACAAAGACGAAAATCCCACTCCATGGTGCAATTTCTTGACTGGTCGATTGCTTGGTTACTTGCTATAGGCTAGGTTCTCCTTCCCTTACCAACGTGGTACGTTTTATCCCACAGACAAGCAGCAATTATAATTTACTTGTTTTCCAGTAAAAATTCTTAATTTTCTATACGAATTTCTTACGAGCACTGCAAAGTTGACTAGAGTGGCATGAGCAACCATTAAAAACTGCAAAAAATAATTACTTCGACGAAACTCCCATTTTCTTCGCTCATATCTTCTTTTCATACAAACTAGCAAAAGTGAATCAAACATTCTGCCAGTAAGAACTCGTCTGAGGACGTTGGAACCAACTAACAACCAACCAATTAACTACCCAAGCAACCAACCAGCAAGCGGTACAGATATTATAATGCAGTACAATTCTTATTTCAAAAATTTAGTCCAAAATTATTCACAATTTCGCAATAAAATACGTCCCTACCTGTGATAGTAGATGAAAAATTGATCGAATCACTGGCTCTTAAGATGTCACGTGACTCTAAATTTTCAAGAGTACAGCTAAAATATTTATCTCTGTTTGAGCAGTCCTCTGAAGAGGAGATAAGGGTAAAGAATGTAGGGGTATCGTTGAAGTAATCACTTTCACCGTCATTTACCAGCGACGCGAGTTTTGACAGTACAAGCGGAATTCCTGTAGACTCCATGTGGGTCGAAAGCCGAGGAACAATATTAGGGGGGTCCCATGTGATTTTTAGGAGTTAATGAGCTTTAAGGGAGGTGGCAGTCACTTCCACATCGGGCCAACGTAGCTACCACGTACTTAATATAGTACTTGGTTCATATCACATTCAGATAATATATATATATATATGTAGCTGCCACGTAGCTAAAATGCCGGTGTTTTTGTCACCACTCTGAACCCACGTGGTTTGCACAACGCAGTTTGTGCTTTAACAAGAGCTGCAGTGGCCCGAAGTAGTAGCCACATGTGACTCAAGTAAAAACGAATGATCACATCACCACCTTGTCCCAGCTTACAAAAAAAAAGAAAATGAAGGGGTTAATGTGGTTTAATGGTGGCAAAGCCACACTGGTAAATAAGCCATGAGGGCTCTATTTACCTAGGTTGGTCGGTAATGCACAACATAGTAACAAAGGCTTCACTGCATGTAGAGTTCAGAGGCAATCTACAATCGACATCAAACACAACAATGCGCAGGCGTAGAGGCGGAACTTTCAGCACATAGACCAACTAGCAAACGGGCGCAAACACAAATTATAACCTACATTACAGGGCCTTCAGGAGGCATTATTATCAACAAACGACTGCCATTGTGAAGCTGCAGCCACTTTCACTGCATTATTACTAGTTGCTTCCCAGGACACGAATCGAGACGTTTAATTCGATAGCATTTTTGATTGCCGAAAAGTTATTTCGCTCGGCATTTTGAAAAATAACATTCCACCGTTTGGTGTCCCCAATCGAAAACAACATCCGAAACGCGAAGATTCTTCGCACGTTCTTCATTATATTTGAGGCGCATGGAGAACATTAAACTATAGAAACAAAGCATAGTCAATTCTAGATAGAGTGCTGATTTGACAAGTGTTGTAATCAAAGAAATTTCAGGAATGAAAATAACGTATTGATCATGAAATGCAGATTTTTTAGTAAGGCTAGAAGTATTTACTAGAGTATTAGGAATAGGCCCGAGGGAAAGGGGATATGTCGAAGAAAGTGCCGCTATGTCAGCGATAGAAAATTCAGTCATTTATGGTAGAAAGGAAAGGGTGTCAGTGCTTTGTCTTGTCACAATAGGATTAACCGTGCAAAATGTTTTACCTACATACACAACAGACAAAGAAGGGGGTTCCAAACCCAATATTCTGTAGCCATTGTTGATAACAGGATGCATTAGTATTACAAATAACTACATATATATAACAAGATCTCGGTGAATCAGGGTTCATTCATTTGCTGATAAACAAAACCAACACTTACAGTTCCCGCAAATATCTAGGAAAGGGGGTGAACCTGCTATAGATCAATGTAAAGTGATAGGCGATGTCTTTTCCCATTGGTTTCTTACCGTGGCGTTAAGCAATAATAGGCGTACGAATTAGCACAACTTGAAAAATGACCGAACAGTCCTTGTTGACGATACGTACAGGGTTAAGGAAAAACAAGAGAGGTCGCATTTACGACAGTGCATTAAGATATTTCTTGGTTGAAATTCATCACGATTAATTCCTGCCATGTTTTTGAGATACGCACAATTGCGCCGCAGCTCACATCCCCTGTCGTGCGCATCAACATTCAGGTACACGTATACCTATAAATTGCACTATTAAGATTGCAGGTTGTGAAAAGAGAGATCTGCAATATCCAAGTGGCTCGGGAATTAGACACTGCACCACTGGTTACTGGTCACCATTTCTATGCATCTACGTATTCGATAAGAAACCAATAACAATTTCTCTTGATAAAACCCCATGATTTGGGACTAAAAACTGAAATTTAGATCACATATAATTGGTAAATTGCGCAGAAATTACGCGCACACCAAGTATGTAGACCAACAATACTACTGAATGGATTATTGAATTACGTAATAAATATACGTGTGACTCAAGAAGGAACTCGCAGTCACTTTCACAAGACTATCGTCAACTCCACAAGCAAAACTCACCTAAATGTCCACTAGCAGTTAGCAAGCACTGTTACAAAAAATCAATTTAATGTAATATGTGCTTTACCGATAAACGAACAATGGGGATATAACACGCAACGACCTATCGGCAGCCACAATATTTTCACAGCTTCAGTCCAAGTCACTTGAAATGCTTCAATTTTGATCATAAGATTTTAGGGCTGTTGGAATCCGCACAGGCAGCAACATTATATTTATCTGTCGATCCTTCAAAGTTGTATCGTAATTTTCGAGCAATTTTTCAGAATGACCCTTTGGTTTTTGCTGGTCTAACACCCAATCAAGTACCTTTGAATTAAGCCCTCCAATCGCTGGTGAAAGGTCAAAGAGAATTTCAGGCGATCGTGTGTCATCTTGCCTTTACAAAGAACTCTGCAATCAGCCTGGGCCCAAAGAAAGAGATCGTCAGCCAAGCGCACCCATAACGCCGACATGCGATGGGCTTTTTGTGATCACCAAATTTACAGCATAACCTAGACCTCTCCTGAAGGCAGCTATCTCATATAACACGATTTCACCTTGAACAACATACATTTTGGTAGTTTCCGCACTCATGAAACCTTCACTTCACACTCCATCATTGCAACAGCATCTCATACAAATTATAATTTCACCTTGGGCAACATACATTTTGGCATAGTTTCCGCACTCTGAAAACCTTCACTTCGCAGTTCATTGCTGCAACTCAACCTCATACAAAACACAATTCTATCTTGGACGACATACATTTTGTTATAATATCCGTATTCCTAAAAAAAATTCACGTTACAGTCGGTTGTTTCAATAGCGTCATATTTAACATAATTTGAATAACATATATTTTGGCGTAGTTTTCCACATTTATTTGACCGTTCACCTAACACTGCAATGCGGCACTAATACGTAGCAGTATCTACATAAGGCCAAGCTTCAAATTGAAAAACACGCATTTTGGGATCTACCGTACTGGTTTTCAATCTCATCTCTACACTCGACTCCTGTGACAGCACCTAAAAATAATATATAAATGTTGTTGTCTTTGACATTACATAACGCACGTTTTGATCTTTGCTGCTATCAGCATCTTTTTGAATACCTACTTAATATGCCGTAAAAAAGGGTCGAGTTTTATATCAACCAAGACACATTTTGATGGTGATCACTTTTAACATCTTTTGTTAAACCTCTGCATTCTAAACCGTTGCTACAACAGCATCGCCCATACTAACTGTGGGCTAACTTTTCAGAGGAGAATGGGATACGGTTAGCCAAACGGTTAGGTTAGTTAGACTGTTCCTCCAATAGGGTATGGGGAGTGAGTCACGTCGTTTAGGGATCCCAAAGGTCACTTCAGCGATAATTAAGATTTCAAAACATCTTTCCCTCCGGACCCAATCTACTTTCTGTATTTTTTTCTGGTGCTGGTAGTCTCTGTTCTTCTGCTCGTTCTCCTTTTCCGCCATTGCTTCTCTGCTCCCTTGCATGGCGAGCCTACAATAAGCATGGTTTGATTTTAACTAAACATGACATAATTTTATTGCTGCAATGAAAGGGGTAAATGCCTCTAGCGTCCTTTAATAAATAATAACTTGCTGCTTGCCTGAACATTTGCACTGAGTTCCAATTACTCACGATAGTTACCCAGTTTGGCTAGAATTTGTAGGGCTCCAGGAAACTATATTGTTTCTGTGCCCTGAGAGTATAGCTAGCAAGTGCATGATAACTAGCGAAAAAATAATTATGTAGGTAGAAGCCCTGGGAGGGTAAACTCCAGATGGCAGTGTCCTATCCTTGCAATGAACAATTTCATATATGGCCGAATGACTGTTATATGAAGTAATTACATGCTTGAAGTCTGTCAAAATTCTAGTCACCAGCCATGCATCAAGTGACATAAACAAACTTATTACGTCCTTCGCAAAGAAATCAGTTATGACACTAGAGCACTCTGAGAGCGCATACCTCCGCCAAGCGAGGTAACGGTAGGAACAAATTCAAATTGGCTCTGAAACCATAATTTTCTTTGTATAAGCTCCAAAATTTGATCACTTGTGCCTTTTGATAGTAATAACAGCTTGTGCAATTTTCTTGAAGATCCGTCCATAACATTTTGCGGTATACTGCTAACAAACGTTACGACAAACATGAATCAAACATACAAAGGAGCAAACCAATCCGCACCAAAATTTGATCATTTATGTATTTTAACATTATTAACAGCCCTTATAAATTTTATAAAGATTTATCATTTTTTTTCGAGTTATTGTGCAAACAAGCATAAAATATAAACAGCGACAAACGAACGAACGAACAAACGGATCATGACAAAAATTTGGTCATATACTCTCTGCATGTTAGATATCTAACAACTCATGTTAATTTCATAAAAATCCATCCATAACTTTTTGAGTTATAGCATTGAGAAAAATGAGGCAGGCAAACAAACAAACAAGCGGATGAACATAAATTCACCAAAAGTTAATCATCTCTTCCTCCTAACATACCTAACAATCCCTGTTAATTTCGTTCAAATCGGTTCATAACTTTTTGAGTTATCTTGGTGACAGACAGACACGCACGCAGACAGACAGACAAACACGACGAAAACATAACCTCCTTGGCGGAGGTAAAAATATGCTGGAAGCCTACAATGCATTTATGCATCATATCCATGCAGCAAGTGATATTAACAAAACAATTCCAGTAAATATGACCGCGTTGGGACACCTTAATTAAGTGGTTAGTCATATTTACCATTGGTCATATTATGCATAGTGGACTGTACTGTACGTCTTTCGTGGAGAAGTCAGCTATAGCATATGATCAAAGTCTACTATCCAGTAAAGTATCACATCTACTCATAGAGTAATAACAGTGTAAATTCAACATGTTTTCCGCAGAAGTGCGTATCGCATATTCTCAAACACTCTTCAAAATATGCAATATTCATGCATTAAGCAATATTCGGCTCAAACTATAGGGCAAAATGGCATATCTCAGCATTTCAGCAACATTAATGAAAGGACGGCCTAACTTGCCCGAAAGTCTGCACCGCGCAAGCTCAAAATGCATTCAAAATTTACGTGGCAAATTCAACAAGTGAACAGCATCAATAATTACATAGTCTCATAGCTTGTATAGAAGCCTGTACAGTACATTACTTATTTTTACATGCTCAAAATATGTGACTGATAGTACCAGGAATAGAACACAGTTATCATATTATTGGAAAAGTATGACGCATACCCAAAGTATACCCAAAATAAGAAGGACCTAATCATTCATTTTAAGACAGTTGAGGTAAATCAAATAGCAATCTGTTTTGTCTTTTTCAAGTCCATGGGGTTTACATTTTCAATGACTATCCTAAATCCATGCACTGAGCGATGCAAAAAGTGGCTACATACTGAGTATCATACAGCATATTGAACGTACTCAAAGTTTGACAGCATACACTTTCACAGCTCCATTTCCATGCATGGAACCATAACTAATTTCCAAATTTGATGCTCGGTTGAAAACACAGCTTCTTAGTTATCCACGACCTTCTCACATTTACAAGTGACACATTTATGCGTTAAACACCACAAGTAAAATAACTATGCATGCTTTGTAAATGTAATAGTCCGTACAGAAGAACATGATTCAAGTCCCAAGAGTTTACACGTGCTAGTACAGCCCCATGTTCTCTAGAGAGCCGTTATCACTCTCCGCAGTCTGGCAGGCTAATCACAGACGGCTGTAATCACGTCCTCCTGCAACACTCGAAGGAATTTTCAAGCCCGGTACTTTTGCAACGTGCCGGTATAGAGAGGGATGATTTTAACGAGCCTAGCTATAGGAACATGCAAGAACAGCTGTTCTTTGTAACCAGTGTCTTCTAAACCTTTGTTTAATTGGGTGTATCAGTTCAGGGTAGGCAGTAGGTCTCCCGTCAAAATCCATTTTATTGTATTCATCAACTGAAACAAATTCCTTGTTAAATTAGGATGCAGTCATTAACTGTTGAGCGCTATAATTTCCTCATTAAAATAATATGTATTCATCACATACAGACCAATATCCGTCATTTAGTCGTTTTTATGCATTCACCAATCACTGGGGTTTAAGTTCATCATATATTTGGTATGTATTCATTAATAGCGACTCATTAAATTATGATCCTTTCACCATTTACAAACTGTAATATCTCTCATTAAACAATCGTGCGTTTACTACACATAGACTAAATTCCTCATTGAATTATTATAATTTATCGCTTGCTAGCTGTGAGCTGTTTATTACATTACCTATATTACTATTATTAAAACTTCACACCCGGGCCACCACGGACAAGTAGAACAACCAAAATGAAGTATTTTGCAACACCAAGAAGCCCGAAACGCTGCTAAAGAGAATCCGAAAAAAACCATGAATAGCTGACTTAAACGCCTGCAAGTGCAAGCCAACACGACAGAAAGCCGATGCCGGCATTGAATTCAAAACCCCAACAGACCAGGGCACGAATCATCGATTGAATTGACGAGTTCTGCATCGAACACTATCCAAAGTGAGAGAGCGCGCATCAACCGCAGCACGTGCAATCCTCCCAAAGACCTTTAGGGCAGGGACAGAAGAATACAACCATGCAATGTATCTTATTTTTGTACACCTTATAAAACATAGAGTCCAGACACCAGTGCACAGCCTGCTCGTTGTATTTATCGCCTTTAGAATAAGCTCTTTCGTTATGTCTTTTTCATCCATTTCCCACTCTATGGTAAATTGTTTTTTGTACTAGCATTCCAGGCTATAAACAGCGAAGCGCAGTTTAAGAAATAAGTAATCCTTTTTTTTCTTTTAAGCAATCATTACCCTTACAGAACAACACCATGCATAACATAACGTCGTGTACAGCAATGAACGGGCTTTTAACGAAAACTTCCTAACGCGCACAAAGACTTTAAGAAAAACTTGACCGTTAGGATAATATGCACAATAGTCTTCTTTGCGATCCACAGTCTGCCTGAAAGTCCACGTGACGCATTGTCTCTGAAGCGATCTCTTGCGTAAGACCCATGGCGTGCGCGCCAGCTCCTATTTTATGAGGGCGAAATTCTTAGAAATTCCTCAAGTTGACCTGGACTCGGAAATTAAGTCACTTAGAGTTAGGGAATTCCTTCCCATGTTGTCTGACTAATGATAGCTAGGGCAAATTATCAAAGAAATTTGCATCGACGTGAGCCAATGTTACATTTGGTAGACCTTTCTTGGCTTAGTGGAGGATGAATTATCTCAGAGGATGGTTTAACTTGAAAGCATTTTGTGGCTGAGTAGTAGCCCTTTATTAGGCAAGTCAGCAGCGTTTGCCGTACTTTCTCAGCATTTGATATCTGCACAGCTGCCGCGGGGGCATTGTCCTCTACCTGAAATTGGGAGGATCGGGGAAGGAGGTATCACGGGCCGTTACGGATGAACCTTTCGTCGACGACGCTAAGTACCTGACGATTCCTGGGTCGACTGCTGCCGGACACTCCTCTGGGGCCAGTTGACCTATAACTGCAGCACGAGCCGGTGCGCGTGTTGGTATCCCAGTAAGGGGTGCGGTCAGGCTGACTTTACCTTTACGGTTACTTTCGTTGAGCGGTTCCTACGAGTGTGATTGTCACCCGTCCGGCAGAGAGTGAATGTGGTAAATATCTTGCGGTCATTCACTTGCTGGACCAAAGAGTGCCAAAAGATGCAAGGCGCATTGCTAATGCAAGGTATTGCAGGAGGCAGGGATGCGGAATCGGTTAAAGAAAGTCCAACTCCGAACCCCGGGTTCAGCTCGTTTTTGACTCTGACTCGGGCTCACTGGATTCCCAGAATTAGCCGACTTTAACTTTATCTCTTACAGATATAGGCCCACTGTCATCGATCCAGACTCATATTCTTGACATTTTCAAAGACTCCGATTCTTTTTCATATCAAAATGTGCCCATATTCACCGACTCCGACGCATTTTCTTAACAAGATAGGTCCATTTTTTCGATGACAAAATAAGCCCATTTTTACCCACTATGAGTCCTGGTTTTCGCCATTCACCGACTCCTAATCCTAGATCCAAAAAATATATGATCGCTATCGACTCAGATTCCTATTTTGCAACCCTGGCAGTAGCAACGTGAAACTGAGTCCAACAGGGTAGATTTCCCCTCACCTCCTTTTAAAAAATTTCATACACGGACAAAGATAAAAAAAAATAATATGATCAATGTGATTTGCGCTGCACACAAGCTCTCTTCGTTCATTACATCATTAACTGAAAGATGCAAGATCTACTGTCCAGTTCACCAAGACCCTAAAATGGGTACCTGTAATGCGAGAGTACCTATACTTCGTATAACACTGGCGACTCTTATGCTGACAAATTCAAAAATAGTTATGTGGTCTTTGGATCTAATATCTCATAATGATTTTATTCGAACTTCACTCTATTCTTATGAACACGCCCGGGCACTCAAAGAAAATGAAAATTCAGAAAAAAAGTACCAAACAACCCCAAGTCGCACAAAATAGCGACGACGAGCACCACTAAAAACACACGCGGCTGACTTCAACGCCTGCAGATCGATACGGCTGAACACAGATCTCGGCAACGAATTTTATGGCAACAAAAATCGGTGTATAAAACAGCGACTGAACAAACGACTTTTCCATCGAACCACAATCAGTGTAAGGGGATGGGCTGCAACGGCAGAGCACGAGTTTTTCCAAAGACATTTAAGGGAAAAACAGCTTGTGGCTAAAGCAACTTTAATTGCCTATAAAAAGGAAATAAGACACAAGACTTAACAAAAAAGTTCATTGACCGAGAAGAAACAAAAAAAATAAAAACACGTGTTTTGTTTCACAAAAAAAAAAACATGGCTCTTAGTTTAAACAAAAAAAACATGGTGTTTGCCAACCCTTCATATACTGCGTAATACTTTATTATCCACTGCTACCAAGTTGGCCTTACGGCTCGTTTATAAACGTCCGATAAAATTTTTTTAATAACATAGCGGCCCCAAACAAAAGAATAGATGTTCATGGTGACGCAAAAACAGTATTTATTACCAAGAAACATACGATCAGACAGCGTAGGTCATGTGTGGAAGGTGTGACTAATTTTGGGTCACTTGGGATCTTTAAATTCAGTGATTGTAGCCTACCCTTGATCTGTATTTACGAGCGTGTATGTTTTGTTTTCGATAACCACATTCGTTGCCGCAAGACGAGCAGTTTGCTTCTACATAGTTTGGTTTGAGGTTCCTGTGTTAATTAATAAAAACTAATATCTCGAACATGTCCGTTAATTCACTGAATAATTTGAAAATATTTTGTTGAAGTTTCAAATCAGTCACTAGATCTATTTTGTAATTGAAGTCAACGGCTTGGTATAATATGATTGATAATTTGGGTATTGAAAGCTTGTAAGAGACCTATATGGTAAAACTATTTCTCTGCATGAGAAAATCGCAACAAGAAAACGGGTCGTAATTGGAAACATGAAAAAAAAATTGATCGTGGAAGAATTGGAAAATATTTCAACGGTGATAACAAAATTATACAACAGGAGGCACTTTTTTCGGAAATAGAAGAAGAGGAACGGGAAATCTTTTACCGAAGTCATTAGATAATTTTCTTGGCACGAGGCATTCGGAGCCATAAACGAAGAAGTTTCAGCGCCGGCCGATGGAAAATGCGAAAAAGTTGGCCCAAGCGCAACCGAGCTTATCTTTGGAGATCTTTACTTCCTCGCCTCATCGGACTTTTCCTTATCTTCACAGCGCTAGGGTATACCAACGACCCACAAAGCACACACACAGCTTGAAGCATTGGTGAGTAATTTTTCCTTAAAAGTTAGGGTTGTGGAGTAGGATCGAGTCCTACAGAGTAGCTAGGATATGTTTAGGAGGAGAGTCTGAATCTGCGCAGGACACCAGTTAGCCCCAAGAGTCGAAGTGGGACGAATATTGGTCTTTTGTGCCAAGGAGTCGGAGAATTTGGTGGTAGATGGAATTGAGCACTATTTAGTCATAGGAGTTGGAGTCGGTCCTTGGAACATCCGACACTCCAACCATGATAAAAATACAAGAGAAGATGGAAATAACTTGTGTATCACATACTCGAACTTGCATGATTATATAAAAAATTAATAACTAATTTATCTTGGAAACATTTCGGAAGTGGTAACTGAAAACAAGATAAAGCGATGAACGATATGGGATCTACGACACGAAAGAAATTAGCGATCGCAATGAAGGAATTTTATCGTGAAAAGAAATAAAAGTCTTTGGTGCTGGACGTTTCCAGCAAACATGCCAGTAGAACTTTGTAAGTGGAAAATGACATTGAATGCCGGGACCAAACCATGCAATTGCCCGCACAACTTGACGTGAGGGTGTGCAGCTAGCGCACGTCGTTCATGCTACCGTATCTATGATACCGACCTTCATAAATATAATTATGTATAATGGGACGACTTGCGATTTGCGCATTGGCGAATCAAGTTGTGAGTGCGATTGTATAGAGAGGTCCGGTATTAGGAGCGTAAAGCTCAAGATGATCGCGTAAATATTTGAAAATCTTTCACAAGTCAGCCAGCAGACAACAAACGTACCTTTAAATCAATCAACACAATATAATAAACACCGTCGTGAGTGTATTTGTATACATATTTATGTGTAGCTATCTTTCGAGTCACGCTCCTAACGAAATAGATAGGCGCAAAATAGGCCAGACTGCAGATTTTGTAAGTCGATGACAAGGTTGCAGAAGATGGTGAAGGCTGATCCTCATCCCTTTCTCTGAAGACACGTCTTGCTAGAAACACTTATTGAAATCGGAAAAATATGTATACAGCTTCTGGAGTCCGATTTTGTAACATTTTTCTCACGACGCGTAAATTCGGCAAACGACCAACGAAGCCCTCACGAGATGACGATCCTTCACGGGTAGTAGACAACTATTTTTTCTAGCTTACCGTCTTTCTCTTCTTCTTCTACAACAATATTATCACTGTTCAGAAGGGATCACTGAAGCAGATCTTGCAATTCCATATATTTCTGTCCATTACCATGTGTTCCTCCAGCTCCATACCCCGCATATCATCCCTCACACTGTCGTTCTCTGACGGTGCAAATTTTCATAGCTCAAAAATTTCAGCACTTCAGTGAAGCAGATATTTAAATTCGCAAGACAGTATCTTGGCTACGGAGCGCTTACATGTATACAAGCTAGCTAGAGTTACATTAAAGTTTACTGCAGTGTTTTACTCGAGATTTACTTTTGCTTCTCACTATATTGAAGACGCACGTCTAATTAAGAAGGAAGATAGGGAACGTATACGGAGAACGAGACTACTACAGTTTCCGAATGGAGAGAGAGATAAATCGTTAATGTGATACAGCCAAGAAAGTCTTGAAGCAGAAAGGTAACAGAAGTGAATGAAAGCTGCTGATAAGCGTGAACAGGAAAATGTGAAAACGGCAAGTCATAGGAAAGAAGACCTAAGGTTGACAGCATGACTATGGATCAATTAGGAAAATGAAGCAATTCAGAGAAGATTCCACAACGGCTTATATAAATAAAAATATCGATTATTGCGTGAGTTTTTTCACGTGCGGGTCCACTTCTATGAAAATAATCAGTGCAAAAAGTATGAATCGCAGTAACGTCCATGAAATTAAACGCAAGATGACTATGTAGTCAAATAATCTTCAAGAACAATGCAGCTATGGCTGAACTATGATACGTAGTTTAGCTATGTTGTAGCTAAGTAGTTGAACCATGATTTCAGCGGTCTTGGCTTCGAACCTAAAGACAATGATGCTCAACTACACTTGGACGTGTCAGAAGGTTGTATTCCTACCAGAAATTTTGAAATTTTAGCTCGGCGTTTTAGGTTCTAGAAGAAGGCACGTATATAATTGAATATCCTCCATAAATCTGTATAGTTCAGTGCGATCTATAACAACCTCAGAAAGGTTCACGGTTATTTGTATAGAAATTTTAACAGGAGATGAATACATATTCAAAAAGCCTCCAAGAAAATCAGCTAGACAGAATAGTCGTTATTTTGAAAGTTAAAATAGTGTAAATCGATTACAACGAACGTCAGAAATTTTAAATATTACTGTTTCGGTCTGACGTCGTTATTCAAAAGTCAGTATAGTTCACAGTTTGAGAAACATGAGCTTCAGAAATTTTAAAAGCCATACATACATAAAATACTTCCAAGAAAGACATCAAACAGCAACAGTCTTTCCTTCAAAAGTCCCTAATAGCCCGGCGAAGGGCAATGAGCGCCTTATAAATCACAGGGAGAAAAGTGAGATAATGCACGTCGTGCAACGGACATTGGCGTCTTTTTGTTTCTGGAATGGAAAGCGAAAGAGAGACGCGGTCGAGGCGCTTGTTAGGGAATGTGTCCCTCTATTATTCGAGAGTGAAGCCCAAAAGCCTATGATTACCTAGCGCTAGACACTTCTTCAAAGGAAAGAAAGCGATAGTTGAGGCCGTGCATCAAAGCTTCTATTGCAAATGCATCAGGGCGATGAGTGGTGTGATAGGACAACCTCAGACGTTCTACTTGAACGTGATCTGTACACTGATACTAAGTCAAGCCTGAGAGACAAAACCGTTTGGGACTTTTGTTTCGCTAGGTATTGAGTTTCTTCCCACACGGAAGTGTTCCATAAGTTGGGCTTCAGGCAATTTGTATTCTTAGCCGTTCCGTGGAATAACCCAAAAGATCTCAAGACATATTTAAAAAGAAAATCCTATATGTCTGGCATATCACAATATCTGATAGCTAAGCTTACTACGATGTATATTTTTATTAAAATATCACTCAGAGCTTATCACCAGAGTTATATCATAGACAGAGGTTGGCTTTTAGAAGTAGTAGCATAAAATTTAACTAGCGCATCTGCCGAACTATTCCTGTATTTTAACACAGGCTCGTGCGCCACTATGGAGCGCAAAGAAAGTCTCGTTTCAAATTATCAATGATTTTTGTCACGGCTTTTCTGCCGGTAGGTCTCAGATTCTAAGTGGTCAGTGCGCTACTGACAGGGAAAAGGCGCAAGTTATACATCTCTAACCCCCGGGCACGGCTGAACGCTTTCGCTCAGCTACGCCGCGCAGGGGAAGGAAGCGAAAAGCAAGAAAGAAGAAGTCTAGCGGGAGTAGGTCGGACATCTCATCTCGATCGGCGGCCCACCTCCCGGAACAGAAGGGGAAGTATTGAGAGCCTACCTAACTTGACAAAACTAACCTCGTCAGCATGAACTGCGGCAAGCTCCAACGTCCCCTGCGGAGAAGGCACTAGGAACTCTTGGGGTCGGGAGGCCCAAATATATTGTGGCAGAGAAAGGGCCCGCCAGAATTTACCCCTGTGGGCAGATTGGCTTATATTATCGTTACATATAACACTACATTGCGACTCATTGTTTGGCCCTTGTCTGGCAACGATATGTGTTACCGTCGACTGTACATCTTACACCCGGTGCCCACTGAAGGTAAAGGTAAAGTCAACTTAGACCACACCCCCACCTGGGAAACCCACATGCACTGGTTTGTTCAGCGGGTATAGGCTCACTTGTCCCAGATGAGTAAGTGTAGTTGCAGTCGAGCTCGGGTCACCAAGAACTATGGCGCCAATTTGATGGAAGGAACAATTGACCTGAGACCCCCCACCCCCTCATCTCTGAGGAAGGCAGTTCCGCTACGGCGCCGTGCATGCACACTCAACTGCCGAGTCAGCACATCAGGATCTGCAAAGAGCTCGTTTGCCTGACTGGGAATCGAACGTGGGAACCATAGAAGGGGTTAGAGCGGACAACGGAAGCATGCTGCTACCGTGGCGGCATATCTAACCCCCGAGCACGGCTGAACGCTTTTGCTCATCTACGCCGCGCAGGGGAAGGCAACAAAAACAAGAAGGTAGAAGCCTAGCGGGAACAGGTTGGCGGTAGCAGCCTGGAGCCAAGTCATTTATTCCGTTTACATAGCCGCGAAACTGCTTCAGCTTGCGCAAAGTTTAACTGTATAAAAAACTGTTGAAGGTATCAACCGTTACTGCAATTCTTGCATCGTAGCAGTTCCCAGGCGAATTTTCATCGATCATTCCTAATTATGAGCAGTTTATATCACCAAAGATATATACTTAAATAATTAGAGTACGGCGTTCACAGACATCATACCAGGACTAAACAGTAGGATTAGTTGAATTGGCCCTAAGCTGCTAGTCTCGATGAAAGTTGTTAAGTGGGTACCGGGCTTTAGATGGTTTGTAACCAGGCCCATTACAAACTTCAAATCATCAATACCACCGCATCAGAGCGTTCCTTTTAGAAGGAAAGACATGAGTAAATTAAATTCCACAGCAGCAAATTGGCACTACATGAGAAAAGGGAGTCATATTACATACGACACAGTTGAGAGTTGTCTGGTCTAAATCTTATATAAATGAATAGATCTTAGTGCAACTACTAACAATGTTCTTCCGAGGACGAATATTGTTCACCGCAGAAGCAAGTAAGCCGTGATATAGTACCTACATGACAAAGATGACGATGTACTACTTAAGCTTATAATAAACAGTTACTATTCCCTGTTATATTCCAACAATGTCCTTCAGAAAATAAAATTACGTTCACCTTAAGAGCAACAAAAAAATATATATATACATCCAACTATCACATACAGCTGCTAGATTGCCAAAGAAATAGAGGTAACATGATAGCTGTAAAAATAAAGGCATAATTGCCACTAGTTACTTTGAATATAAATACAATCCCGCAATATTTTTTTTAACCACAAACAAAGTTTCGTTGACCTCCGAAGCAGCGACCAATATCGCGGAATGTTGCGAGACGACAAATGACAGAACTAAAAAGTTACCTGTAGCTAACGAGGTATAGTTGTTATGATATTATTTCTTTTCTCCAACTTCTGCCAATGTCCTTCCAGGAACAATGTATCATGCACCTCAGGATCAACGACACCAAGACCCATATCCCAAAAAGTTGCCAGATTGCAAAGGATGGCAATGATGATATGCTAGCAAACAGGACGCACATCAGGCCATGACTATTACCTTGGAACTGGATGAACCGGCTCTAGATGCAAGTCTTGCAGTCTGGCGTAACCTAACCTGGATGGACCGCACGCACGTTCGAAAACAGCCTGGAACAGGAAGTGCAAGGTCGTCCTGCAAGGTTCACACTAAAGGGCCCGTTGTTTTGTTATTCTGAGCCTTCCTGGCTACACCAGGTCTTCTTGATCGACCAAGTCTAGAGAGACTGGATGAACCCAGCCGCAAGGCCAAGGTTTTCGGAACCGGTGTTGGCGGTGACGGCGGTGGGGCAAACCGGTGACTCGGGAATTCTTCGCGCCACTTCTGCTTCTTCTTCTTCTTCTGGTTCTTCTCCGGGTAGTTTCTAGTAAGCAGATCGCGAGCTCGTTTTGTGGTTCCTACTCTAAAGTGTGCCATTCATTCAGAAACTGGATACCAGCAGGACCAGGTCGCTTTAATAACACCGAGTCTCGCACTAGTGTGGACAACTTGCTCAGGCAGTAAAAAAAACATGTTACAGATACAAACATTGTGACGTTCGGACCAAATTTTGTGTTTTCACAATTCAGGTGGAAAAACGTCTACATTTATTTCATAGAAACTAAATGCTGTACTTAATAGACGTGGTACAATCGTTTATTGTGGCATTTTTTAACCATGGTCTTTGATTTATTACTGAATTGTCTGGGCATTGAACCCTAAGAGTGTAATCAATGGACGTCGGTTCTGTGTTGTACAGGAAATGGGATAGCGACAACGTAAGAGATAAACAAATAGCAACTGCTTCTGGGACATAACTTGCTTTTCTTGCTCGCTCTTAATTGGTATTTACTAATATGAATAGCATATTATGGTAATATCAGTGGTATTATCTAATGTCAATGAGTATATAGAAGGAGACATCGGATATATATCAATATAAATAAATATACATATAATATACAAATAAAGTATACTGCACACGAGATGCTATAGATTGCTAAATGCGCATTTTCATATCTTGCATGAGAATTAAAAAAATGATAAAACATTTAGCACAAAAGCAATCACAGGCAGAGCTACGCTGTTGGTGGTGTGATATAGCAATACAGGGCATTTGCACATAATAGTTTAGGGTGAAGCCCTCCCTCCGTGCAGCAGGTAATTTACTAAATTTTGCAAGAAGTATAAATGTTTTAAACAGATGATGCAGTTATGTTTGCTACATACTAACTAACAAAGTAAAAGTTGAATGATACTCAGTAGGTAAATTTATACTAAAATACCTGATCAAACTGTAAATATAATCTACGCACATATGTCTATCAGGTACCTACCTACATGACAAAACAAGTGCTACAAATATGTCAAGTTGATATTTAACGCAGGCGCTTAAGGTGGTCCACTATCATCAAGGACTTCGTTACGTAAATACATACAATGAGCACCACACACATTAATTCCGGGAAAACTGCGAACTTGTAAAGGAGTCCATTACGAGCTTCTCAGACCCGACAAAAAGTGAAAGTTCCCAATGGGAAACATCGTACGAAAGAAGTAACAGCTAAGAAATGACTCAGCAATTTTCGACACAGCATCACCTTTTGCTTTGGTAAATATCAAGAACCAAGAAATGAACGATAGTGTAAGATTAATCGGGTCTTACCATAGACTGTACAGGTGCACATTGGCGATCCTTTTCAGGAAGGTTGTTGAGTCATAAATGATGCCTGAGCTGGCTCTCAGGTATCAAGGAGGACTTTTATTACAGCAGTAATCGATCTCGATCGTTGTCAAGGGAATCGGAGGATCTACGTGTAGCTGAAGAGACTTTGGACATAGTGTACCGCGCAGTTATTATTATTATTATTTTTTGTGTGTGATGAGTTTATTCGTCAATGATAGCAGCTTATACATCGAACCGCTGCGGGCATATGAATATCATTATTTGCAAGAGAATGCACAGATGTTGACAGCAATAACTCTGGGTAATTATTGGGGCATTGCTGTGCACGAATGAAGAAATGAAAATCTTAGAATCGTGCGGATCAAAATGACTACTCAAGATACAAGGTGAACATGCAGATATATAAAAGCATATTGTTCAAGATGATTAAATAACATGAAGGTAAATATCATCAGAAGATTAGGAAAGAGGGTAAGTTAACAACGTAAAACAAGAAAAAGAAGAAGCATTTTGTAAAGGATAACTAAACGTTCCAGAGATAAACGGTGTGCAAAATAAATGTACTCTCAAAAAAGTAAACTAAAATGCAAGAGCATATGTATACAAAGAAGGCTAAGCTAAAGGCTAGAGTCGAAAGGTATACTAAATGAGTAGTTATCGATATATCTTTGGAATGAAACTGGTAGGTAAAAAATGAGTAATAACATGCAAACGAAATATAAGGTGGGAACGAAACTTTTTTCCCGCTCTTTGAGTGGTTGTTTAATACACCAGTGTGAATATTATAATGGATAGTTTGAAGCAAAAACGCGGCTTCATTATTCTTAGTAAAGGTAAAGTCAACTCTGACCGTACCCTCAACTGGGAAAACCACACACACTGGTCTGTGCTGCAGATATAAGATCACTGGCCCCTGAGGAGTAAGTGCGGCTGTAGTGGACCACTGGTCATTAAAAACTATGGCGCTAATTTGATGGAAGATTCAAATGACCCACGACCACCCACCCCCTCATCTCTCAGAAAACAGTTCCATCACGACGCAGTGCATGCACACAACTGCCGAGGCAGCATGCATAGACAGCAAAGAGCCTGGGTTGGCATCGAACCAGCGAGTCAAGGATTGTGAGCTGCGAACGTAAGCATGCTGCTACCGTGGAGGCACATTAAAATATTTCGAAAACCTTGAGCCTCGATATGGACTAACTCCGCAGTTCATCTACTGTTCATATTTCTCTTTCTTTTGAGCGCTTGAGCGTGCGAGCGAAAGTGGCAGTCGTCAAAAACAGTCATAAGATGAAGTGCGGCTTAAACCCGCAAGTTGGAACAATGTGAGTCAATCAAAATTTAGTGAAAATTTTAAACTTTTGAAAATTTCACCGTGAGCGGGGCACCATAATTTTATCTGTATGACTAACATGCTGCGTTAAAGTTAAGTTGCTCTCATACAGCTATACCAGCATTTTAATTGCTATTCATTAGAATGAAGCTAACATTAATACCTAATGTACTAAAAATTGAGATAATAGGACGTTCAAAACTTTAGCTACCACCTGATATATTGATCCAGAAAACGAACGAAAACTCTATAGAACTATATACCTTTAAGGAGGGCTAAATAGATAAAGAATCTAAAGGTTTGCTAAATTTCTTAATGGCATGCTTCTGGAATGAGACGAATGTGGACTCGCTTTACCAAGGTTAAAATAAGGAGAACGAGCGAATGGGTTTCGGCAAACGACGTGATTTATCGCCGAGTTTGCTTCACGGGAGATTTTATCGTTGCTTGAGATCATGCGCGGCCGTGAAGCTCCTGCCTTCGATATTTGCCATCGTGCTTCACGTTGAAGTTAATGCGGTGCATTTTGGTGAAGTTTGATGTTTCAAAATTTAGCATCGTACGTCAGGTTAAGGTTTACGAGGAAAATTTAGGTGAAGATTAAAAGTTTGATAATTGGCATCGTACGCCAGGTGAAAGTTTTTGGTACATTTAGGTGAAGATGAGACTTTGGTTTTGGCAGGTGGAAGTTTATGAGGTGCATTTAGGTGAGGCGAAGGTCGTTAATATTGAAGGAGCAACTTTAATTGTGAATCAAGGTGAAGTTTCACCATATGAAGAGGTTGAATCATTCATCAAAATGGATGGAATGGTGGGTCGCGCATCAAATGGAAGTTTATATCGTGCAATTAAGGGAAGTTCCAATTGTAAAAATACTGAGATCGTGCAGCAAGTGGGATTCATGTCGTAGGTGTATAATAAAAGTGAAATTAAAACTTTTGAAAGTTCAGGATAGTGCATTCAGAAGCAGCTTGGATCGTGCTTGCATCAGGTGGAAGTATAGATCAGACATCAAGCAAAAGTTGATAATGGGTCAAGTAATTTGTGTATCTTCACAAGAGCTACTTCACTCAGCCAACGATAATAAGAAAAAATCTGCAACTTTTCTAGAGAACGCCGTATAACAGACGATTCATCATAGCCAACATTTTCACAGCATAGAACCCAAGACACAGAGATAGTCGTTTCTCAATAATCAATGACTGAACGATCCAGATGACGTGGCAGTATTGAACAACTATGCTCATTACCGACATACATGCGTCATTTGGAACACAACACGCACAAGTTGATTTTTCTTAACAATTCATGATGAAATGGCCCGTATACTAATACAGGATTCAGCAAATATTCTCCCTATACCGTCAGAGGTGCATCAATTGGCAACTAACCAACACACAGACAGAGATATTCGTTTCTCAATAATTCATGACTGCACGGTAAAATGTTTGCTGCAGTCTTAGTAAAGATCTCACACACAAAATACAACCTAATCAAAGGCTGCTTTTGTGGTCACTGATGAAAGCAAACGGAACTCCCTAAAGTCGGAGTTGAGCATGCGCATCACGTACGATGCAATAATGGCTGTAGCGCTGCCTTGCATGCAAGAAAGTGCACGGTGCGGTGCAAACCTCCTAGCTGTGCATCGGTGGAGTGTTGACCCACAACTCTGCAGCCTCTGCTCCTTCATCCCAACTATTTTTATCACAGTGCTGCCATGAGGACTTATTGATTTAATTCACAGATTTTAGTCGAGCTTTGATTTCAATTATTTTTTTCAAAGCTGATCGGATGCCTTACGTTCAATTAATTTTGTAATTTTTTTTTTTTTTTTTTGCAAAGGAGCCGATGCTATCATCTGATATTTTTACTTATTATAGGGGTTAGAATCTTGTGATTTCATAACAATTCTTTATTTTGGGCACGAGAATCCTGTGATTTCATTACTTGTTTTTGCTGAACTTGTGCGCGAGAAGTCCCTGATTTTATCACAATTGTTGTTTACATTTTGAGCATAAATCCCGTGATATCAACACGTTTTTGTTGATTTAAGCGCGAGAATTCTGCAATTTCATCAAGTTTTTTTGTTGATTTTGGTGACGAGAACCCCGTGCTTTCAGCGCAGATAGTATGCCAATTACCACATGCCTTTTTTGTAGTTGTTTAATGTTCTTACAAAGACCGGGTGTTTTGCATCAACTGTTTCCATCAAAAAGATTCCGGGTACAGCTGTTAACCGTTAAATGGGAGGCCTGTGGTTAAATACTACCCCGGGTTCTTAATAGAGTCACTGTTAATGTTAGTTTTCCCAAATACTAATACTAACAGCAGTATTGTGGTTACCAGCAAAACTAAAACTACCACCACTACTGCGAATACAATTACTAAACCTGGAATATTGCACGGGTACTAGCACTAGGTAAATATCAAAAACAGCACTACAGCACCTGGTGAATGTTTGCAATAAAATTAAATTTGCCCAGTAAAATGCGTCTGAATACTTGAGAGTGCAATACTTATGTCATACAGGGGAACGTACTTACCCTAAAAGGATTTTTGGCTTCCCCAGAAACTGTTTAACAATTTTGGCCGCTGAACAGCCAAGGATTTTGTCAGGGTAGTGAGTACATAAAATCGGAAGTGTGCCTGACAGACACCCATCCCGTGGTAATCAGCACAGATTACATTCCTTCATAAACATCGAGCTGTGACCTTTGTAGAAATGCTCATGCTTGCATCACATTCATTATTCATAGTTACAACCGGCTTTGCAACAGGAAAATCTATCGCAGACATAATTTGTATTCCCCATTAGGCGAAATTAGCTAGCTGCAATGCAAGCTCCAAGTGCAAGCAGAACAAAGCAGCGAGCAACAGCAACATCTCGCCTAAATAAATGGTTAATATGGCTGAATTACGCATAAAGAATAGGATGATAGCATCTGCTGCGGCAGCAAATTGGGCGAGTGAATAAAAAACAAGAATTGAAAGTTGACACAAAATGCTGTTAGTAATACATTGGGTTCTTTGCTACTGTCCTAAAATTATTCATTAATGAATGTTGTAACTACTTTCATGCTTTCGCCTCATCCTGTTAATGAGGTGGTATAGATTTATGTCTCATGACTCAACATTTGTACAGCTGTGGTCCTATCTTTTCACACACTCTGGATTTCAACCCTTTGATGCGACATTTATTAACAAAGTTCATGCCTTCAGAACAGCGTCGGCTTCGGTGAATTTCAATCGTGTTACTTGAACTTTGCATTGGGAATTCCACACCTTCGCTACAGCCGGTGTCAAGAAATATATTGTGGATACTAAAACATAACTCTTATCGGACGGCACAAAAAAAAGAGAGATGTTTTCGTACGAATAATGCTGTTTCTGCTGTTTCTGTATAATGTATGATTTTTAGCCTCTGGCATAATGTATGAGAGAGCAATAAAGGTGTAAAGGTGTACTGAAAGCACCGGGAAAAACTGTTTGAATAGCTAAGGGTAAAAAATATGAGATTTTTCAGTAGTTACTATCGAACATGGGGATTGGGCAGGGTAGTCTAAAAATGTATTTTAATAATAACAAAGTAATTAAAAAAATTAACTCAGGACTACCAGCATTGCAAAAAAAAAAAAAAACGTGAGTAACCAGAAGCCCAATAAAATAAAAGCTGTAGATAGCAGGTAAAAAAATGACACATAAAGGTCATTGGGATCATGTAAGTCACTGCCTAATTATTTAATCAGAGACCTAGATAATTAGGTAAATCATCGATACAATGAAGTAGGCTAAGCTATGTTATAGAATGATAAAGAAATGATCTCTCAGGAAAACCACGGTACTTTTTATGAACGGACAAGGTCAGGCATGTGGAAGTCATTTCCCTATCAGTAGCAGTTTACAGCCCGCCCGCTCGGTCACCTCGAGATCTATTCCCTACATAATAAACATTCAGTGAGCCGAGAAATTTCAGATGCTTTGGTGCTGACGTTGACCTCGGTGGTAATCACGCATGAAGTTCATGCGCGATGAGAGGAGCTGATCCT
>LQNS02277097.1:40141555-40156713 GCA_001587735.2 Parhyale hawaiensis | reverse complement strand
AACGGCACCCGTGAACTTCAATCAAACGTCCTCAGTCGACGAAGGTCTAAGTTTACATCGTGTTATTAGAGTAATGCGAGCGAGAATCAGATGTACTTCTGACGGTCGTTTGTGAAGATTGCAATGGCAAGTCGAGAGTTCTCCACCGACTGCAATAATTGCTGCGCCTCAAGGGAGGTTCTACACACGTTGATTGTGTGGCGGTTCACGTGTGCCTGAAGAAACGTCCGTCGTGTACGTTTCTAAGGTCAAAAAGTACGTAGGACAGCAACTGCGAAGATGGACGGGTTCGTTCTAAATTGAGCATGGAAATAAATGAGGCATTACTATCTGTAGCAGATATCTGGGAACACAATTCAGACAGATGAACCAGCGATTCCAAGCACAATTCTTCAAAAATACGTTAGAAATGCTATAGGCACATATTCAAAAACTAAGTAGAGGAACACAGTTTTGGAATACTGAAGAACATCTAGACTGAAACATATGTTTAGATACACGGTTCTTAGAAAATGAACATCGAATCAAAATAATTTACAGGTAAACAGTAGTTATCCGATGCTCTCTCTGATGTATACATCGGATATTTGCTTAAAGTTTTCCGCAATGGCGAGGCCTTTTAAACAGAAGCAAACTTTCATGCAAATATTTTGAGATATAAGGCGATAACAGAAACAACGCTACGTATACGGACAGCAACAAACGTCGAAGTTAGGGCAAATTAGTGCATGTACAAAAGTCAGAAAGACGCAATATTTGCTAATATTATGCGTTAAAAAACACGACAGAGACAAGAATCTCAGAACATCATTTAGGACAAAAAACAATGTACGACTTCCAGGCACAATTTAAGCAAATACACAAGAACGGAATTTGTATAAGTAACTTCGGAATACTATAATGAAGACCAACATTTAAGTGTTAATTCATTTCGTGCACTCTAGCCTGCGTGAAACTCTAAAATTTTATTTTCGATTCGAGGATTAATATGTGACAACTTGAGTAAGACCAGTGACTACTGCCTAACTATTCATGTATATCGAGTCAAATTATTGTGTAATTCGGAGGCATCTAATCTCCAAGACGTGTTTTGTTGAAGGCGACAGACAACTCGATGTCAACAATATATTTATCACCTTTACCTGGGTTTCTGAAGCATTTGACACAATCATCATTGCCGATACTGTGCAGAAGCTCTCCAAAGTTTCGACTACCTCTCTCGCAGGGGTTCTTAACCTTTGTGGAGGCACTGAACCCCACAAGTTTCACACATGACTTCATCGAACCCTCTGTACTAAGGAAAAGAAAAATGCGTTTTTTTTTTCTTCAAATCCTACGTATATAACCATAGAGACTAGCTACCTACTGTACTAGTGCGCAAAGTATACCATGAATCATTTGCACACAAAATTGACTGTGTTCAAAGAACAAACCCAGCAAGCAGAGCGGGACGTCACTAATCATATGAGTGGGGTGAACCAAACCGACGAACCCCTGAAAGTGACTCACCAAACCCCTGTGGTGCGATTGAACCCAGATTAAGAACCACTGCTCTATCGTCATCTGCAGGAGGAGGTAGTTCACTGCTGGAGATTTGTGAAGTCACATGAAGCTGCAGTATGTATGAATTTATTTCAATTATGACTACAGCATGAACACTGAACCGGTGCCGGTCGATGGCAAATTCTTTGGTTTATTTTTGACTGCAGCGTAATCTAATAAACAATAATGAAGCAAAGACAGCACATTCCAGTCGATGCACATATTCATGAACATATTTTCTGCATGCAGTTCCGGTACACTAAACTACACAATCCGTATTCAAACAGAAATCCGTCTCATTAACGGCTTCTTCACCGGCACCGTACAAAAACAAAACGGGGTCACTATAAATCTCACCACCTCAACCGCTCGCTATGTTAAAAAAAAGACGCACATGGCAACCTTAGCATTAAGTCAAAGAGGCGTACTGCTCATTGGTTAGCAATATAGCACACCATGCGTGACGTCATATATCGCATCGGCGCACCGGGATGGTCAGTTGCATGGTGCTGTAAACGGCGTCTGAATCCATCAGACGCAGGGGAATTACAGTCATCGACATCGATAATGTGGCGGACAGAAACAGCACGCCCCTGCCAAATGATGTGTTCCAAGAAAGTAAGGAAAATATCCGCGTCATCAATAACCCGACTACAGCTGGAACAGAAATGCTTACCCAAGGAATACAGTACACGGAACGAGAGAGAGAGAGAGAATGCTTTTATTATATTTTATGTGGATGCTGTGCCCATTATGTTATAGGGTACAGTAGGTACTCTAAGGTTTTGGTTCGTTCAAGCTAACATGAGAAGAATATTAGCTGTTGGTACATCGGTTGAGAATCGTGGGCAAGATTCACATGTGATTATGGACGTAGTTCAAGTAATAGGATTTTTTCTAAAAAAAAGTTTGTTCAGCAACAGCATTATTGTAGTTGTAACGCTCAAATGATAACTTGAATTTTTTTTACACGTACGAAGAAAAAATTACAGCTGATGTTTTTTGATGGTTCAGAAAAACGCGTTAGGATATGAAGACAACAAAATAGGTAACGAGGATACTTCATTGTTGTAAGACACAATAAACTTTCTCGTTGAAGTACCAAAAGACTCAACCGTAACAATTTAATTTCCAGGGTAAAGAGATATAGTTATGCTCGTGCTGGATTTTAAATGAAGAACTATTTCCTTCACTACCTACAGTGATACGCGTTTGAGTGGAGCGTTTGTGTACGTTACTCAAATTTAAGGAGACATTTCTCTCTATCTACATTAGAGCATCATTGCTTAAATTACAGCACTTCGTAATTGAATGAAAAAAAAAAAACTAGTAGATATCTAATAAGCATGAACCACCTGAGGTGTATCCCAGTGCAAAAACCCTAAGCCCAACTGTTTTCGAAGACACTCCCAACAGTGATAAATAACAAAGGTGAGTTCACAATTATTAAAGGATGCATAGTGTTGGCAGATGCTATGAAGACCTTTGTAAAAATAAAGGTGCAGGTAATAAAGTACTTTCATCTTGAATAACCCTATCCGAATTTTTGGTCACCCCGGTAGCTGGTTAAACGTTTTAGTTTCGGGGGCTGCCATGAATGCAGTTAGGGTACATAATTCATTATAATCATGTCGACTTTATTTCTATGGAATTTTCCGAGTCGTTCGTGCATGTCTTCGGATGATTTAAAATATTCAGGGTGCACTTCGTCCCACAGTAACTGTAGCTCCACTGTTTATGTGGTTCCTCGGAGACTGAGCGAACGGAGTTCCTAAAAAGTTTATATTTGATGCAGTTCCAGCAGTTTCTGGATGGAATCAGAATTGATACAAAAATTTTGCAAACTGGAAATTGAATTTCTATTAGAATGAATACCTCAGGATGCGTCGCCCCTAGTATGTTGGACACAGCATCCATATGACGAAAATAAATATATTTTGTATGTTTTACAATCTAATATGATTCCAAAATGTTGGTGAACTTGCGTTGAAAGACGTCCTTAATTCCACTATAAAAGCTTTGATGCTTTTAATACAACCTTAAACACGAAACCTTTTGGAATTTATAGTAGGTAGAATAGGTCGATATTGCTGCCGTAAATTCACTGTATGTGAAATAGGAATAAATTACATGATCTTCGCGTTTTTTTCCTAAATATACTGTAACAAGTGCATTTGAAACAAAAATCTTACAATAGTAATTAAAAAAGCGTATAAAAATACGAATAACAGATGTGTTTGTATTGCAAGCGTCTATTTACGTGTATAAAATAACCTGAAAAATTTTTCTCCTACTCAACATATATCACTTCTTTTTTGAAAATTATTCAATTCAAAGCAATACCCTATGTTTAAAATCAGCAACTACATTTAAATGCTGGGGCAAACAGGAGTTAATTCACATTTTTCCTCGAATATAAATACTTATTATTGAAAGAGGAAAACCTTATTCAAGAAGCTAACGGCTGCCGCATTGGGGCAGCGGATTATGCATATTGTACAGCCATTGGAGAATTAGAAGAAGGAACATCAATTCAGTAGATTTGTACGACATCTATTACGAACTTTATGTTCCGTACATGCGAAGATAACGTAGTTTGATGGACAGAAAAGTAGCTGCTATACAGTAACTAAGCTGCAAACGTGCTTGAAAGGTTAAGATGTTTCTTGATCTTCAAAAGGACAGTATAAGGGTAGTGCTGAATGCTAAGTGACCACCATTCAAATCAGAAGAAGGCGCACTGTGCGGAATATCGAACATCATTATGTGCAAACTTCATTGGCATCGCAAGTAGCATTATTATTGCATAGTTCACTTGCATTTTACGCAAGGGAAACATCATCAGGCGCAAAACGTGATCACCGTAGAGTTTACTATAAAACTGCATAAGTTCAATATATATTATGCAAGAGGAACTCCGCAGTGTATAATTTCACCACCATGCAATGAAGTTCCCTTAAAACTGCTTGCTTTCATTATGTATTCTGCACCAGTAACACCAAGTATTGTGCAGAGTAACGAGCATAAGGATCAGAGCGATGCTTAGGAAGTAAGGAATACAAGCATAACTTTTTTTATAAAGCACAGGGAAACCTCAAACTTTGAACATACATAGGTATACTAGACTTCATCTGGAATAAAAAATGAAAGCGTATAGATCTAATTAATGCCTTACTCACAAGTTATGATAAGACTGAGTTATAACTTAAGTAAATTAGGTGATCAAAGAGACCAGAACATTTAACGAACTCATAAAATTTAAAACGGATACATTATATCCACATACTGTACAACTAGAGTAAACATTTATTACTACTTGGGACGTAGGCGTTTGCTATCAAGAACAGTTTGATATCTGCTGCTAAAACGAGCGAATTTAAGTCGTGCACGACGTTGTTTATGATATAGTTTTGATTGTGGCGAAGGTAAAATACTTTATTTCAGCATATACTGTAGCGGGCAAAATAAGAGAACGATTTTCATTATTTGAAAATAAAGTTTAACCATGTAGAGTAGAGTAGGTTAATGAATCTTTTGATGGGGCCTTAAGGAATGCATTTAACATATTTCTACAAAATATCAGGACAAACATACTACATTTAATACATTAGAGCAATCTAACAAACAATAACAAAAATTGAACAGTGCAAAATGAGAGAACGATCGTCTCTTTTTGTAAGGGTGTAAGTGGGGCCAGTAGACCGTTGTAAGTTAAAGCACATGTACTGAAGATCTTGACGGTGAGAATGCTAATGTGGTAAGATCTTTGTACCGTGGAGTGCTGAAAGCTACTCCTGAGCTGTGGGAAGAAATTGTTCAGCTCAGGTCCTCAGGAATGACTCTTTCGGCCATATCAAGAGAGGTAAACCGATCCAAGAGCGTTGTTTCTGGTGCTTTGAAGCTCTATGATGAAAAGAAACAGCTGGAATCACCGGTATCTGCAGGCCACCCTCGAAAAACCACCATACGAGTTTATAGGATTATGAAACGCTATGCCCAGAAGGATCCTTTCGAAACTGCATCGGGAATTTCCAGAAAGCTGAAGGTCAATGACAGCATAGAAGTGTCTCGCTATAGTTTCTCGTCGCCTCAATGCATGTGGGTTAAAGGCACGCAGTCCTGCCACTAAACCACTTATCAGTAAGAAGAATAAGAAAGCAAGACTTGAGTACGCGGAAAGGCACATCGTTTGGAGCGATGAAGATTGGGAAAGAGTGTATTTCAGCGACGAAAGTAAATTTAATTTGGTTGGATCTGATGGCAGACGGTATGTTAGACGTGCAACAGGTGACAGGCTGAACCCGAAATGTTTCAAAACATCTGTAAATCATATAGGGGAGGTAGCGTAAAGGTGTGGGGCATGTTTTCATCTGAAGGAGTTGGACCGTTGGTGGCCGCTAAAGAAACTGTCAATGCTAATGTGTATCTCAATCTTGTACAGCAATATGTTATCTCATCTCTGCGATCATCACCAAACCAGCCAGCAATTTTTATGCAGGACAGTGCCCCGTGGCATACTGCAAAGAAAGTGAAGGAATATTTTGCGGAAGAGAATATCGAAGTCATGAAGTGGCCTGCCCAAAGATCGGACCTTAATCCTGTTGAAAATTTATGGAAAATTATAGGTGACAATGTAAGAGAGCGACAACCATCAACAGTAAAGGATCTGTGGACTAAAATTGAAGAGGAATGGAAAAAAAAAATAACTCCAGAGTGTAAGAAACTTGTGATGTGTAATCGTCGCTGCGCTAAAGTTATTAAAAATAAAGGTTTTAGTACTCCATAGTAATTGTTCTAAACCTAAAATTGACGATTGTTCCATGTTATTTGTTTGTAAAATTGTATTTAGAGACGATCGTTCTCTTATTTTGCCCTGTTCAATTTTTGTTATTGTTTGTCAGATTGCTCTAATGTATTACATATAGTTATGTTTGTCCTGATATTTTGTAGAAATATGTTAAATACATTCCTTAGGGCCCCATCAAAAGATTCATTAACCTACTCTACATGGTTAACATTTATTTTCAAAAAATGAAAATCGTTCTCTTATTTTGCTCGCTAGTGTACACACATTGGTCTTTATTGTGCTGATTCGACGACTCTTATAAAAAAGATAACTACCGTAAACACCTAATTTTGGAATTCAAGCGCACATCTGCTTGAATTTCAAGGCGTATCAGACCTTTCACTTTTTCTCGTCTCTACCTGTCATTGAAGTTCTCTTATTCTACGATTATTTATTATTTATTAAAAAGAGAACATTTAACCCAATAAGGACGAACTAATTGTCGATGACTCGTAGGAATAGCATTATATGAAACGTTCTTTGGTAAGGACTCTGGTCCTTGTAGCACTGGGGGATAATTATCTCTACCTAGCAACTAATCCTACCCTTCACTGCGCTAGTTGGCTTTAGCATGACACTACAAGAACAGAAAGAACCATAGAAAGGAAGCATTAGCAGCACTGCCTGAGTAAGAGAGGACTATGGGTTTAGCATTCCATAATTTTAACCTTTGTTTTTATTCGGGAAAGGATTGTTCAACAAAATGCCCAGTCATATTCGACTCATACTTAGTGAAAGTGCCACGAAGCCGGCTGTAAGCGGTTACGTGCAAGGTAGACAGAACGCGTTGCTAATCTTCTTACTGTTGCGGGATGCAGCATCATCTCTGCACAAGACGGGTGTCGTGCATCACGTCACCTGGACCTCGTCCGAAGAACTTCCAAGTTGGGAAGGTAAATTATTCTGAAGCAGAAGCTGAGTGAAATGTGATCTATGGGCTTACCAATGCATAATTTCACCTGCTCTTTCTGAGACGGGGACGAAACATAGCGAACATCACTTCAGGCACCGTCACATATAAAAAAAATAAAGGCTAACGACCCACTGCCTCCGGCCCACTCTATTTCTTCCTGTACAAGGTGAAGGAATCAACTGCAAAATAATTAGCCAATGTAATTCGATCTGCCCTGACTGAGCACACGCATCCGTGTTATGGTTCAGGCAACCTTCGCATCGCCCACAAATAATTTTACCTATCAAGCGAATATCAAACAAAACAAGGACCTTGGGAATCAATTAATCAGCGTCAGTGACGACCACAGGGTGGTAGTGATTTTTTGCTACGTGTTATCGTGCGGTAAGTGCAGATATTTATACAAAAATACAAAAGGTAGGAGTAAAAAAAGGCCAAAGGTACACTTCGACGTGGCAATAGGGAGTTTATTTTATGCTTGGGTGCATATAAACAGTTATAAAAAATTATGTGGCAATGTTTATTGCATCTTGCTAGTAATCAGACGTCCAAAAGAAATCCCATACTAAGAAGAACATACGGTTCGTTCCAAAGTAATCGTACAACTCGAAGTAATAGCACGTACTAATATAATAGTACATCCCCAAGTAATCGTACATCTGTAAAAAGTACATGAAAGTATACAAGTTTGGAGTGCATCTCTGGGTGTCGATAATTAAACGATCTGACGAAATTTTCATATTTCATGAAAACAATATGCTGAAAAACATGAAAACATAAGTGGGTAAGCCGCTATTATAACCGGCTTTCTTATAGTGCTCACTTTTCTATTTTCGTCCAAATGATTTGACAACAACATCATTAAGATCGTAATAAAATGTAATTAGTGTTTTTCAACTATAGGAAGGTTTTTATCGGTACGCAATGTGCACCACAGTGGATGGCACGGTTTTTGCATAAGTTGTAGCCTTTGTAAGCATAGTATTAGTTATAAGTTATAAGTATAAACGCCTGTGAAACAATGGCCAAAAATTCAAACATAAATCTCGAACAACTACTCTAAACTTGCAGTTTTCCCGTATTTCATGGCGATTATCTGAAATAGACTCTCTTCGGAAATTGTCGGTGCAGACACAATGCGTTTAAAAATCGTTTTGATAAGCATTAGGAGCAACACCCTCCTCAGCTAAGAACACCTACTTTAAGGGTCACAAACTCTTCTTGGCCAAAGCTTCAGAGGCCCCCGTAATACATTATTTTTCAACCTCAACTAAAGTAACGTTTCCGAGCACTGCGGATCTACAGCAATAAATCGTGATAGTTCAATCATCCCATTCGCTAGCTTATTTTCCTCTTCTTTTCTTCTTCAGATATCTAAATAATACTGACACAATGGCAATAGCTAATACAGGGCAGGAGCGTAAGTCCCGGCGGCTCTCTGGGAATGGACCTGTTGGTCCGTCTACTGCCAGCTATCTGATCTAATTGCACTCGTCAAATTAGGGCGTGTTCGAGTGGGTAGCGACATTAAGCCTCTGAGGCTTAACTTGTCCAAGAATTCGGACAGGTGCTCTGGCTTCGACTTGCTGATTCAAGTTTCAATTGTGAAATCTTAATCAGTTACCTGTGAGACTTCAATGAACTTAGTCTTACACCGTAAAATCGAGGTGGTAGCCGCCACCCCACCACTATCGGTAGCCCACCTTACCAAATAAAAGGAGACGCACACAACACCTACCTAACACTACAAACCAAACGAATCAGCAGAAACTGCAACCAAGACGCAAGATCCTCTGAGGCCAGTCACTCTTGTCACCCCTTGAGGGCGTTAGGCCTAAGATATTTTGACAGGCAAAGGGTCTTAAAGTATATCTTCCTGCGGGAATTACAGGCCGGACTTGATGAAAATACCTGAAGAAAACTGACAGTCGACGAGAGTCGGTTTCTCGAGAATATCATTGTTTGTGACGTGCCTCAACAGTTACAGCGAAGGGTAATCTTGCATCGAAGCACGTTTCATATGGTGCTATTTATTAATGAGCTCGGTATTTATTTGAAGACAATACTAATTAATTATAACGAAACAATGCTGTTTTCACAAAAAAAGTGTGGTTTATATTAATGAATGCCTTTTACAACACATTAGGTTTGATTAGATTAAAAGTGGTATTTTATTATCTCCGCCAAGGAGGTAATGTTAATTGCCGAGCCTGTTTGTTTGTTTGTCTACATGTCTGTCACCAAATTAACTTAAAAAGTTATGGATGGATCTTAACGAATTATACAGGAATTGTTTGGCATGTTAAGAGCAACAGATGATTAACTGGTGAAGATCGGTTCAACCGCTTGTTCGTCTGCCTTTTTTTTACTTAGTACCATAACTCAAAAAGTTATGGGCGAATTTTTATGAAACTTACATGAGTTGTTAGGTATATCACGAAGCGTAAATTAGTCATTTTTTGTGTAGATATGTTGGTTCGTTTGTTGCTTGTCCCTATGTTTGATTTTATGTTTGTTAGCATAATAACTCAAAAAGCTACGAACGGATTTTTATGAAATTTACATGAGTTGTTAGGTATATCGCGAAGAGCAAGATGCTCAAATTTTGGTGATGATCGGCTGACATGTTTGACTAATGTTTGTCATACTGGTTGCCAGCAACATAGGTCAAAAAGTTATGAACGAATCTTCAAGAAAATTACAGGAACTGTTATTGCTGTGAAAAGCACAAATAACCACATTTTGGAGCTGATAAAAGAAATAGCTTCAGCACCAATTGCAATTTTTGGTTAACGTTTCTTGAAGGAGGTATGCTCTCAGAGTGCTCCAGTTTATGATAAAATAGTGCTGTTTACCACACTATTAGAACCATGTATCATGGAAGGGTGGTATTTTTAACGGAGACAGCGCTGTTTTATAGGGAAATAGTTCATGGGGACTGCAGACAGTCAATTTCGATTCACTGACTTATATCGAAACATCATAATTAGGTTAACTTTAATTCTATGGAAATTAAATCACAAGAGTTGGATATATTGGATGAGTTAGTAGCAAAAGAATTACTTTCGAGGCAGCTGAAAATTAGTGCAGAGAAATTATGGTGGCGAATTCAATGCCTAGGGCTGAGCTCTGAAAGAATTATAGGTAAGTGGATTGAATAATTTCAAAGCGATGGGGTGAATTGAATGCGTCTTAGGACCACCGGGAGAAATATTGTAATGCTCGTACAGAAATTCTACTTTTTGCACTAGGTAACATAACTGTACATATTAATAGGCAAATTAGCAAATGTTACCCGAGTTTAAAAAAAAAATTAACTAGGTGAAATTTCTGGAGACATTCTTTGGTCGTGGGAAGGTTATGAAGTTGAACGTTACCTCGTACGTGCCTAGTAAACATTCTCAAAATCCTGGATCGAGTGAGTATAAGGGGCTAAACAATACCCTACGACTAGAGAACTCCTTAAAGAATACTCTGGTCGCTAGAATAGTAAGTGGACTAAACCTCACTACGGAGCATGCAAACCTCCTCAAAATTCTCTGGTCACGAGAAGGTTACGATGAACTAACATCACCCTGTGACTCGCGAGTATCCTCAAAATTCTCTGGACGCGAGAAGGTTACGAAGAACTAATATTACCCTGTGACTCGCGAGTATCCTCAAAATTCTCTGGTCGCGAGAAGATTCTGTGGGCTGAACATCACTTCGCATCATGCAAACATCCTCAAAATTCTTCACAATCCTCCAAAGATTACGCTTCGTCAATTCAGTGCAATTATTCCAGCGCAAAATAAACAGTCGACGCAGGTAAAAACGGCGTCCCGCGGTCCTAATTTATGAAACCACGTCAAGAAGATCTGCTGCGCCAGCAAAAAAAAAGCAAAGAAGCTCGGTAATCTTTGAGGTGCGGGAGAAGGAGCCTACGGGAGCCGCAATACTTTTTGTTGTCAGCCCTTCGTAATTTTTCAGGTCCGGAACTGAAGGCGATAGAGCGTCGCTGTTGTCGTTTCGGTTCATGAAAATATCGCCATGGTAAACAGCCGGTATAGAAGAATGCCAATATCACAAAAAAAAAAAAATTCAAAAAGTACGGTCACCGTGAAGGCCTCATGTATCCACCTGATCACTCTTAAGGGAGACCGATATGATTTTGTAGATCCAGCAACGAATGCGTCATCAATATCCAAACATGAAAGAAACCGAGGGCAATACTGAACGATGCTAATTCTATCGAAATCCCCGTTACAAAACCGTACTGATACCAAGCAGGCTCCCCGACATGGTGTTCTACTTATGTGAGGGTGCAAGATGGAAGTGGAGACACTACACACGTAGCATCATCAGTACCAAATTACCCCCTATATAAAAATGCAATAATACTCTATAGGATTAACAAGTAGCGGAACAAGCTTGAATAAATGCATCATCGCCCTCTAAGCTCCCAAAATGCATCACGGCAATCAAGAAAGAGGTCAACTTAGGTTCCAGACACGCCGCGGCGAACGCGGTATCACTGTCCGAAGCTCCCAAAAATCCGCCAAGGAAATCTTTAAGGAGTCCCGTTTTGATCCATTTGCACCGTGACACTCTTTCGGGACACCAAAATGGGTTCGTAAACCGCATCAAGAGCTGTATCACTTACCAAGTTAAGGAAAAAAAAAAACATATTGGTCTGAGGATGAACTCGGTGAGATATAAGCTGTTTTATCAGATTGCAAGCCGTACAGACTCACCGTGGCACCATTTGGAGAAATTAACATCGGCTCAAAGACATGACATCGTAACGCATTGTTATCGGCTCCCAAGCTAAATAAATAGTGGCTGTCTTTAAAGCGGCCAACTTCGGCGTAGAGGCCCAACCACACTCGTCATTTCCTATTTGCTCGTACTTACTTCCCGAAACGAAAACGGGCTTCCCTCCCATCTGTAAGAAAAAAGAAGCACCGTACGTTGCAGCCCTCAAAGGACAACTTTGCCCAGAGGCCCGGCAGCAACACCTGCCAGATTCTCATCTTCATCAACCTGGTTCCCGTAAAACGGAAAGCTAGTAACATTCGCCACCTTCTTTCTCTGTCGTCCTGACTCCCGTACAGCAGAAAGCCAGGCCCCTCTCGCCTCCACAAAGCACCGTAGCAATCTTTAAGGAGGCCAACTTTGGCCCAAAGGCCCAGCAACACCCGCCAGCTCCTTATCGCCGTTGTCCTGGCTCCCGTAAAACAGAACGGGCTCGGCGCCCCACACTGCAGAAGCCTCGCTTTTTTCCTTGGACGTTATCTCGAGGCGGATCAAGGCATTGCTAAATAAGGCAGTCCAAGGTTGGACGCGCTGTAGAGCTGCCTTCGACTTCGCCACAGGTCCATTGGTTCACTAAGGAAACCTGCATTAACACCTTATTGTGCTTACGAGGGAAATAAGAGTCCGTGTAAGTAGATAAACCCGTGTGTAAGGTCTGCGACATTAACATCTGTTTTTGCATCTACCCACACGACTGATAATTCCAACCTCATATTTAGCGGCCGTATTTCCCCTCCGGTTCGTCCCGGCATCGACTGAAAAACGCACATGGCATCTAACTGATTAATTAATTTCAGAAGCCGTTCTTGGAATGTTTCCGTAATTTCGCCATCGGTCCGTTTTCGAGACATAAGGAAGACACAAAGATGGCAACACTGTCATTGGTGAACATAATCTTGTGCTCGGTAAGTGACAGCAACAATAAAGTTTTAACAACAGCCTCTGTATCCGTTGGAGCGATGATGCTCCAGTCTTTCAACACAATCCAACAAGAGCAAATTTACAAGATCGAGCTATTGGTGTGTCAAAGCATTCCGGCAAATGCAAATTTACATTACATAAGATAAAAAGCGATCAAGAGTAGCACAGCGTGGCTGGGTGGAGCTATAAGTACAACTTTATATAATTATACTGGTGACAGAAACGCTCCTCTTCCCAGTAACAAATCCTGGAGGAATATAGCACGTGTGGAGAACATGTTCGTGTCACATGCTTTCAATGTGTGGAATTCGAAATTGGTAGCAACATCAATAATTTGGCAAGTTTCATAGGGTAAATATGTATGTTTGCTGTTGTGAGTAAGATTGTGCGTAGATAAAAGGGATTCATTTAGAAGCAGAAAATGAAAAGCAGTGGTAACATGAACACCTGTAATGTGAAAGTCGTAGCCGCGAACAAAAGCAGCAGCAATAGCTACTATCTGAAAGCATAGCAGAGTGCAGTAATGAGAAGCGGAGTTCATAGGGGCAGTTAGAAATATAAGAACACCCGCAATGAAACACCAATCATTGCTAGCTTACTATAATAATGTAGTAGAAAAAGAAAGTAAAGACAGTGGGAAACGTTGGTCATACTTCTGCAGAAACTCGCGAACTGCCATAGAGGAACTGATTAATCTGCAAACTCTAGCAAGCTTATGACGCATTCAAAACAAAAATAATGGCCAAAGAAATGTAGATGGTTTGCTTTCCAATATACACTTCTCTAACAGCCTGACGATGATTACAGGAAACTCTTGAGCAGTATGATTGAGCGGGGCCACATCGAGAGCGATACACATATCGAGATGCCCTGGGTCTAAGAAGGAAAACTATGTACAGCACAGACTAAGTAAGACACAAACAGGCAGTTCTTCAGTATTTCTGCAAGAAAATTGTGTCTGAACGATGATGTCACAGTCCTCAATTTGTTAATTTCACCATAAGTTGGTATACTGGATACAAGTTTCTTCTACATAGCTCCAGCCGCCCGATATTTCGTCGATGGTTGATGGCTAAAAAACGGAATCCAGGAGGCTTTTTAAAATGACTTCATCGTGGGAGTCGTCTACCTCCTAAAATGGTAAGACAATGCAGTGCATTTCATTGATTAAATTGACGACTGGTTAGTTTTGCTTAGTCTAAGTAATATTTTTCTCGTCGCATGAAATTGTTCATGGCCCACACCTGATGTCTGAATGATGACGTCACAGGTATCTCGAGGCAAAGCTGAGCTACGCTTAGAAGCTGTCCGTCAGGGTTTTCATCAGTCTGAGATGTACAGTGGATCTGAGACGTAAAAGGGAAAGAGTAGCACAGCTATAGGAAGGTACATGTGTCTTGTTTGCAAAGTGGTCTCCACGCTTCTTCTTTCAAAACAATGTTAGCATAAAGGACTGTAAGAACAAAAGTGGCAGACACATAGAACGAGATCCCCACACTCGAGATAAAAAAAAACGACATAAAACGAGAGTAATATCGATCGAGAAAAATTCGTATTGAGAGTTTCCTGTATTAGCTGTTTGCAACGCGTAGCAATACCGTCAATTCAACGCACTCAAAAAAGCTTTAAATTGACTTGTCATCGAACGCACAAGAACACGATTCTGATGATACTGATTAAGTTGTTCACTTTACCTTCACACATATATCAGCAATATTCCCAAAGAAACATCACTTTCAGCTTCGCCGTCAAACGCATGTGAGCAAAAATATTACCCAATCGGAAATTTATAGGCATTTATCTAAACGATACCCGTTCAGTATTTACTTACAGGCAGCCGATGAATGTCTATAAATTTCTGACTGGGTAAAGATACGAATCAAAAAGTACCGTCCAGCTAAATATAAAAGTAAAATCCCCAGGAAATATTATTATTTGCCTCGCCATCAAACGCACATGAAGAGGAATATTAATGACACTAATTAAATAGGCCCGTCTAGCCAAATATATCAGCAAAATCCCCAAAGAAACATCAATTTCAGCATCACCATCACTCAGCGAGAGGGCCGAGTGGTGGCTTGCGCAGCAAACATGGCCGTGTCGCACAGGCATCTTCCCTAAGAAGGATAGCGACCGATTACG
>LQNS02277097.1:40112940-40140751 GCA_001587735.2 Parhyale hawaiensis | reverse complement strand
ATGAGTTTGCCCATAAATTGTTGGATAATGTGAAGACTTCGCATGCCATATCCTATTATTGTACGAAGCCCACGCGCTAATTTTCATAATAATTAAGAACAGTGGGGCAACTCATGATGGAGTGGTAAGTAAACATAGTAGAAGTTTTTTTCTCATTACGGTGGTTTGTTAAATTTTATTCGAAGTTGAAGCCCTATTGGGAGGAGGAAAAGACAAAGGTCATCGTCATCATATAAGAATGGTAACAGGTAAGCTAGACAGACAGTAATTACACGTTTCAAAATAAATAGCTTTTGGTATCAAGTTATGACCCAAAGAACGGAACGACAAATCGTTTGGAATGAAACAGAAGAGCAATAAATCAGTAACAGTAATTATTTTATAAAAAAACTTTAGAGCAGTTTATGATAGTGAGGTGAACATACTTATACACGCCCGACTTCAACCTTACACTAGACGGTATATATCTATACATTTTCCAAATTCCAGGTGCAGTACTAATATCATTAGGACAAAAAAATAAATTACTGGGCAAGTTAACTAATACTAGCAAAATGACTGGGACCAATTATTAGAAAGTACCCAACAAATAGCTAATTCTAAAAAAAAACATGCATGACAAATTCAGGCCATGATCTCAAATCGTCAAAGCAATTCGATTTTAATCCATGGATTGTTCTCAGGCTGCTTGCTCTCACTAGGTGGTGCTATAATAATCTGACACACAAGGTGAGTATTAAGTCTCTCCCTGATCATGAACAGTCAGACCATAGCTACTATAGAAAATTTAGGGTTGCCATTGTTAAAATTGAATAATTTGAAACTCAAAGTTTCTCATTTGCTACTTAACATATACCTTGTCATTGCTTGCACGCTAAGATGTAAAGATACATATTTGGTGATGTGTTTGTATACCAGGGTCAAGGGTTCTTTTACTTTGATGAATCTGCCATTCCAGTATACAACTCCGTCGATATTTACTGAAGTTTTGCTATGAACGAGAACAAAACTTAGAGATATATGACATGACAATAGAAAACCAAAGTTGCTGATTCTACCTGGTTGACACTAATATATAAGGTGCATTAAAAATCTTCAGAATCAGGGAACGCCTTACGTTTACCCTCTATTACCAACAAAAGGTCCCTTCTTTTACCTTCAGAGTGTAGTGCCAATCGAATCCCATTTGCACCAACTATTATACACGACAGAGAAGTATTTGAAACCAGTGCTGAAGCTTAATCTTAGCGACGAGTTCAGACGTATCTCCTGTCTCATCTTTTTCTGATACTGAAGCCTCGGTTCAATCCTACTGGCAGCAACAACTACACACAAGAGGAAGGTGTTTCAAACCTGTACAGAAGTCTCATGTTTTCAACGAGAAGCGTATCTCCTGCCTGATCTTTCCGCCTACACTCAAGTCTCAATCACATCTGCAGCAGAAATGAAAGCAAGTCTACATACATGCACGAGAAGTAGGTAAGCATGCAACATCCTTACTCCGAAACTATCGATGAGAGGACTGCACTGCGATTGATATCTCACATGACCTTTCGTACAGAGCGACGTCGCAGTCGATGTCCTTAATCAATTACGCTTCTTTTGGTTTGGTCTGGCGGGGGATAACAAAGTAAGCGCCATCATGTTCTCTTATCAGGGAGGAAAATCGCGCAAACATTGCTCCGAGAAGACAAGCGTTATCAGCTGACACAGGCAAATGCAGTATTGTTCGCGGAGTAGTCATTAATTATCCGAAGCGACTGACGTCGAAAATCAATGATTTCAAAGTTCAATAAAACAAGCGAGTGAGAGGGAAAAGAACGCTAGTGATGAGTGGTGGGAATTTTGATGGGGGGCATTGAAATGTAGCGAACATTTTGGTGTATAGTAAGTAAAGCTGATGAACTATTTATTGAAACACAAATATTTATGAGAATTGAGACGTACGCGCACACACACATATGCGTATATCTATGCACAAATATATTATGAACATTATTTATACATGTCTATTGATTTAACAGTTATAATGTATGGGGTAGACGGATGAGTTTTCTTCTATACACGAAGGGCTATAGGTGAAAAATGACCTCGCAACAGTGCGACGAGCAGAACAGGCGTTGTAAGAGCATAAGGTAGAAACCCCCCAATTATTAGGGATGCATGCTCCAATGGGAACACATTAGCTAAATAACACTCCCTGGGCAAAATAATTATTGTGCATGCCAATGTTGCGTACAAATAGAGCAAAATGTGTATGGATGTTCCATCCTATACTTTGTTTTTATATGTAGTTGTTGCTGCTCGGCGTTATAGCAACGGCGTGGCATATTAGAGGTCCTGGTTTAAGTTCTGGCTGGAGGCCTCGTATTTATCTACAAATATATACAGCTTTTCATGCTGTATAGGAAAATTTGAGCTTCAAAATAGCACCCATATAATGATCAACTGAGCAAGAAAAAATTGGTAACAGTGCCCATAAGGGCATCCGAATAGAACTTTTCAATGTATAGGTAGATAATTTAATTGGTGTATGGGAAGGTCTCTGAAGCGGAAATAGGAACAGGAAACGGGAGTTTCGCTGAAGCAATAAAATTTCGCCGTCTTTTCATGACGGCGCTGGCTAGTCACCACGCATAAAGGCGAATAAAATAAAAAAATACTTTTTTCCTGGGCTTAAATTTTCAAGCGGTACAATGATAGGGAAAATGTGCAACAGTGGAATGAGATACTTTATCTCAAGATAAAAACGCAACAATATTCTGAAAAGATAGTGACAAGATCAATAGCATATGCATGCCTGCATGGTCGTGGCAACTACAATAATCGACCATAAGATCTGCGAAACAACTACATTGTTTGCCCCAAAACAAGTATTACTTCGATCCTCACTAATTGTTTAGATCGGGACGATCCCTTAACTTTAACATCGAAGCTCAATGTTATACTCACAGGATTTAACAAATTATTTCATTTTGATTTTCCCAAAATCACAGACTAAACCCAGTTTTTAACAAGTAGTTAAAAATACAATTATTATACTCATCCTTTACTGCACTCCAAGGTGCGTTTTGCCTAGAAATTAAGTTTTCAGTCTTTGGTGGAAAAATAAACTTAGGACAAAGCTACCCTTACGGTGAAGGTAACCGCTTCACAGGACTTATACCAAGACACCAATACTATCTCCTCACAAGATGTATAGATTCAAACTACCCATTAAATTTTCTGCTTCAGTTCGATGGGAATATTATTTATGATTTTGACAGTAAAATAGGCTCATACCGCAGCAGCATTAGCAATCGAATACAGTTACTCCCAGGATGAAATCAACTATGTTTTTTATTTATTTATTTTTTTTTCTTCAAGGTTCGAACATAGGAAGGGTAAGTTAGGCAAGAGCGCTGCGCCGATCTACAACCTAACTTGGTCGCCATTAATCATAATTCCTAGCCATGCAATATGGAACAGAGGAGTGAGATACCCAGGTGCGAAAGAAGCACGGTCAAAAAAGGTGGTGGATATATATATATATATCTATATATATATATATATCTCAGAACATTGAGCTATTGGCCACCACATTCATTAGCTTGTAATGCTTCACAGATACAGTGACGGCGTGCAAGTATTTATGTATCTATAATTTTGTCATATTTTGAAAACTCCTAAAAGATAAACGTGTGAGTCCTGCAGGAATTTTCGAATAAAATGATAAAAAGTAGTTGCACAAATGCTATTTGCGTCCAATTACTGAAGATGACCTTCTACTTGAGTTCACTATACACGAGAAAGCTAACAAAAAAATTTTATTTCTCAGTAAATGCCTCTGAATCATTATCCCTAGACGCCCCAAATGACGTTTCAAAAGAAAAAGAAAGGGAAGTACGGCAACGTGTATGACAACAGAAACATCGGGCACAAAAGCACAGAGAAACACCCCGTATACAGGGAAAAATCCAAGTTGGGATAGAAGAAAAAAGAACAAACTAATAGTCGTAATAAATAGATAAGGAAGAAAGAGGAAAAACAGTATAATAACCATTAGGTTACATCCTTTCACGTACATTTTGGATAAAAAACAGCTCCTCTTCACGGTACGAGACGATTTTTTAAGAAAAAGTATAAATTCAGAGACCCCATACAGTTAAAAGAAATACAAGCACTGCATTCATTTCCACTGTTTGATGTAAAATACATGTAGTCAGGAAGCGCTAGGCCCTGTTTTAAACACATTTCGTTAAAACATATCTGCATGTACTACCATATTGATTTCTCAGAATTTACTTATGCTGCCTTGATCTAAATAGCAAAAAAAAAAAAAAAAAGTAAAAAGTCCTACGTTTAAAATTGGTGTACTAGTTTTCTTAAAAATTTTATGGTATCTTCAGGTAATATCCAAATGTTCGCACAGCTCCGCAGCTTGATGTGGAGCTCACTTTAGAAAGCGATGTGGCCACCCCATGTTGAATCATACGCTCCATTACCTAGCTTGACATTAACCGAACTTTAGGGAAAATCTGCACAAAATGAAGAACCTGACTTCATAACATATCAAGAAAGCCTACTTCCCATTGCTTTATATAAGAAACACTTGAAGAAATTACAATGAAATACTAAACCCTGGTTTTTGAGACAACAATGAACATGAAATTTCTATCTACTCACAACATTCACATTAAGAAAAATCATTAAAAAATAAAGAAATCAGTTTTTCAATACGTCAAAAAATATTACAATCCCAAGGTTTGATACGAAGCGTATCTCAGAAAAGTATATCGTTAAGAGAAATGCCATGCGCTGTAAATTAATCCTTCAAATTTATTCTTACGGTGAAAGTAAGATTCAGTAAAGAGTTAACACTTCAAATAACACAATCCAATGGCACGAAATTAAATGAACTTTCCAGTATAATATCATGACAAAGTACTAGATATTATTAGATAGAATGACTAGCACCGAAACGTATATGAAACGTCTTCCAAAAGCATATTCTCCTTGCGAATGAGCTTAGTAATGTTCTTGACTTCGTTTCCAAATTTTGACAAATGTTACGTTGTGGGATGGCCCCGTTTTATGCCAAGTCTTCTCAACAATGTGAATCTCAAGTTGTCAATCGGAAATCTAACAATCTCGTGGCTTGATGTCAAATGCACTTTCGACCAAACCATCACGACAGAATACCGAACTCTATTTTTTTAACAGGACCAGTAGCGGAGTCTATGACTCGTCTAATAAAAAAACACAATCCCATGGCTTGATGTCAAATGCACTTTCGACCAAAACATCACGACAGAATACCGAACTCTATTTTTTTAACAGGACCAGTAGCGGAGTCTATACCACGTTCAATAAAAAAAAAAACAACACACTATCGCATGGGATGAAATCAAATGCACTTTCGACCATAACATCACGATAAACTACCAAATTCATTTTTTTTTAAAACAAGTAGCGGAGTCTATACCGTGTCTGATATAGAAAAAACTATCCCATGGGATGAAATCAAATGCACCATCGACAAAAATATCACGACCAAATACCGAACCGCATAATTAGAGACAAGTGTTGGAGCGAGTGTCTGTGTGCCATAATTTGAATTGCTCTGGTTAAACTCCTTGTAACCGCCGCATGAGTGCATCTGAAGCACGCAAAGCAGCCCGTGCAACAGAGTTTCTCAAGCGACTTCCAATGCAAGAGATGCGGCCTTGGACTGGGGAAAATTTAAAGGAAGATAACCAAACGCACGTGTGCTTTTGGCGAAACTAATTACAGAGCGGCAACTGCCTCTGTCTCCGTCCAGACCTAAGTCATAGTTAGCGCAAGTTACAGGTAGTAGAGTGACCTACTCATATAGCGGCGAGTGGCTCTGAAGGTCGTACTATATTGGTAAGCATCCTTCTGGCAGGCAGAATAATGTTCTTCATCTCTCCATAAGCACCTCAGTGTGTGTGCATGCGGATTTCTTTATTATTTCTTCTTTCATTCAAGGAGATGATAGTTTTTACAAGGTGTATCATTCAAGCAAGCAGCTGATAGTATTTGCAAGCAGAATTTTCTTTCTAGTACGCACCTAGGCAGTTGAGAGTATTTGTATGCAGAACGGTTTTTCTTAATAATAGCTGATAATATTTACAAGTAGATCTGTGTTACTTCCAAGTAGATGAAGATATTTGTCAACAGATTTATTTTTCATCCTAGTTGCGTATAGTATCTACATGCAGATTTGTGTTCCTTTCAAGCAGCTAATAGTATTGACATGTAGATTGGGCTTTCTTCCTAGAAGCAGATAGCGTTTGCATTCGAATTTACTGTTTTCTTCCTTGTAACTGATAGCATTTACAAATAGATTTGTTCTTCCTATTAGCTGATAGTCGGTCCAAGTAGAATTCTTCTTTTCCTACAGTAGATGATGCCAGTTGCATGCAAATGTGCTTTCTGCTCTCCAAGCAGCAAATAGTGCTTCCATGCAGATTTGTTAAGCATGCAAGCAGTTCTCAGTAATTGCATGCAGATTGCGTTTCTTTTCCAAGCAGATGACGGTAGCATAATAAATAAATAATAAATAAATAATAATAAATTTCATCTCCTCAGGCAGTTGATGATAGTAGCACTACTGTGGGCTCAGCTATGATTCTTGTCTAGCAAGACCATGAGCGGTTACTGGGGGCGTATCTCGACTATAGACATCGTCGATGCTAAGCGAAACGTTTATGCTCGTGATAAATAAGGGCGCCTTCGATTGGGGGGCACTGAAGCAAAGCCTTTGTGACTTGACTTGTTTGAAACTGCAGGCAGATGCGCTGGCTTCGACTCGGTAAATTGAATTTCAAGCATTGACCCTGAATCGGTTGCTCCTGAAGTTTCCAGAAACTCAATCACGCTCCGCAAAATGGAGTTTTCAGTAGTGTCAACGTAATGGCGTTGCTTCTAACACTTGCAACGCGGTTCAGAGTGGCAAAGCTAAGCTGCTGACTGATGTCTTGGACAAGTCAAGCCTCAAAGGCTTAGTTCCAGCGTCCAATCGAAACTGATTTAAATAATCAATCCCGTCACAAATGTTAGCTGTGTACACTCCTATCCATCGGTTGGTGAGTAGTGGCAGTCAATCAATCAGTAGCCTTCTTCTTGATCCTGCAAAAGTTCTAATTTACTTTCAACAGAATAGCAGTGGGAAATATATGTGATAGGAAATTTCAACCCTCGGAAAATTTCCATGTGAATCCAGTAGCTGCCGACGTCAAAATATTGGTATCTTCTCCTCACGCAGATTTTCGTAACCACCCACTGGCAGCAGTATCGCCGATGAAAATTCTTAGCTCCTGACCACCTGGAGGCAGGGGATGTTAAGTCTTGTTCGGCATCCATTTTCAGGCAGAATTCTTGGCTTCCACTATCTTGCAGTTAATGGTGTTACTGGTGCATGTTCGCCGTCAATTCGGAATCTTCAACATGTGACCCTGGCGGTCTTACAGTACCACAGGCAGCTTTCCACTAGCGCCAACTGCGGCAGGTTAATTCAGGATTTTCACCTCCGAAACTTGGCAACTTGCGTCTCTAATTAAAGCCGTGGAACTAATCTAACGTGTTGTTTAATCAACGATAAATCACTTGAGCAGGAGAACAGTAGCTTCTTGTTTTAATTTATGTCGCTACTCTTAAGCTTCACACTAAGAACCAAAGTTTGGTTTCACGCAAGTACAGAATTACTTGAAACGTCAAACACATACACAGTTAAAGCTGTAGGATTAAGAGTGGTCATAAACGTGAACTAGAGGCACTTCACACGCAGATTGTTGCTAAAACTTCACCATTCTGAACTGACCACCAATCGATACTTTTCTCAGTATTGTGAATAGAGGCTGTCGAGAGATTCCTCTTGATCAGCCCAATGACCACGCACGCTCAACCAAGTGTGAACTTTTGCAAACAAAAGCTGAACGAAGTGTGAACGGCATGCAAACAGCTGCTGGCAATCGTTAAAGGTGGCGGATTGTGGCACGAACTTGCAAATCGGTATATCCGCAAGCCGAAAATGATAAATTATTTACATGCTCTTGACTATGCTTCACAGAAACTTGTTTTTATAACACGATGTATGATAAAACAGACTAAATTTAAGTTTTGGTACAGAAGTTCTACGACATGGAAACACGTATTCATAGAGGTCGAAGAGTTAATTTTAATATTCTAACAAATCAGTGACACGCTGCTGTGTGAAGAACAATGTGTATTATCAACAAAAAAATTATAAACTACATGTAAAAAATAAGATGCATCTATAATATAGACACATAAAGCAAGAAATATCAGCATAGCCGCCAATGGATAAAAAATGGTTAAATATATGAATGAATAAACATAATATAATCACGACGAAACTGTGAATATAATAAGTCCATGTACTAATGAACTGCAGTTTATATTGATATGCAACGGCCTGGGTAAAATTCTAAAGACTGGAAGAAGTCTGTCCAGAGCACGACACCGTGTTATATTTATCGACTATTTTTATGACAGCCACAGCTCTGAATAAATTCCACTAGCTAGTAAAATCATAACTCCACATAAAAATCAGTTTAACGCACCGCCGTATGACTTCTGAATTCATGAGGCCAGAGGGAAATAATTCCAGAGCGTATCCAGCACAGATCTCGCAAGCTAATACAAGACTGAAGCTGATAGTTTACAAAAATTAGGTTCAGAGAGCTACAACCCGTGCAAACATACAATTAAACATGAGCTTTTTGGACTCCAGTTCGGAATGGTTTCAAAATAATTGCTTCTGCATGGAGATAAGGCCAAATGTATTCTTCCTGGTTATGGAAGAAGCATAGCAGCGTGCTTAGGAAACGTGATATACGAGTGTTGCAAATACCCTTGGCTGACACCCCCCCTAGTACTGTGGGTAGATGCACGTGCCATTTTCCATTGGCAGAAAATAAAGATTATTACACCTATGACCCTCATGAGATGAATGGGTTTGAGGAATATGCTTTGCTAGCTTCTTACTCTCGGTGTATGGTATATTTTCTCCATTGGCAGAAAATACCGTAAATGTTAAAACACCTCTGATACACGTGGATGAATAGGGTGGAGAATATAGTTTTCTTACTCCGTAGTGTGGGTAGATGGTCCATTTTCCATTGACTGAAATTGAAAACTATAGCACCTTTGACCTTCAGAGGATGACTCGTTTGGGGGATTTACATTGCTATTGCCTTACTGTGGGTGGTTTGTCCATGTTCTACTGTCTAAAGCTAACTGGGAACCTCTAACCCTTATTGACAGACTTGAGTATGTGGTGCATGCACTTTGTTAACTCGTTATTGCGAGTACGCATTACTGGTATAGTTTCCTTGAGCTGGATAGATGATTCCAGAGACATTATACTATATGAAGCCTCACTGTGGATTGACACATGTATACGCGGTCATGTAGTGAATAAATTAAAATTTGAACATTTCCACAGATTTGACTAGCTTTGCAAGTTACACTTTATACCCACGACACAATCCACAGAAAAATATATACATATATAGTATATAATTAAATACATATACAGACTGGTGGGCAGAGTGAAAGTAAGAAGTGAAATTACATCGGACGCAAGGACTACATTTTTCATAGTACTAAATATACGATACTAAAATTTTATTCAGCTCTATAATAATTCACCGATTATAAGCTGTTCGCTTGATTGGTTAGCCTCTCCGTCTCGATATGAAGCAGTGCATGGGAGAAGATAACTTGCTTAACGGAAAAGCGGCATTTTTTATAATCTAAGCTTTGAAGAATGTTGAAGTACTTCCCAGTGGTAGCATGGATACCAAAATACACTTATTTCCCATACTAAAAATTTTTTCCTATGAATCCATGACGCGAAGATTAGGATAGAAAATCAAAGAAGGTGAACTCGAAATATATTCTTCAGAACAGAACCACAGAGAAAAGTAAAGAAACGGGGTTTCGTGGAAGTGATTATTTTTGCCGCTATTAAATAACGGCAAAGGCTGCTAATAAAGGGAGAAAATAGTGTATATGAATTTGCCATATCAGGCGATGAAATGTTCTTACGACCGATGCTACACTATGCGACCGCACGCTCAACTTATGAATGGACATTGATCTCGCTAATGACTAATGAAGGCTCAGACGCCAAACTTCCAAGCGCTTCGCAAATCCTCCTAGAAACCTCTTTACGTCATCACTATCTCTCGTCTCACTAATCCAGCAATGTTGTTGCTATACATAGGCAAGAGCAATGGTCTCAACTAGTTTAAATCTTAATCTGGAAATTTCTACGAAACAATGGTATCATGGCTACGATCGAGCGTTTCATGTACATAAACAAGCAGGGGATCGACTGTGACGTCATCATTGTAGCAACTTTTTCATCGAAAATACTGAAAAAAATGCCTGTCTGTATTCATTTTGTCTATGAAGCACGTCTTCCAGAACACACCGTGAAATTCGGCAGCATAGATACGGTAACAAGATCGAACGGTGAGCTGAAAGTTCACTCATAAGTTGACTGTGCGATTGTACACTGGTATAGTGCATGCAAAGAGCAGCACAGAATACTATTAAAAAACTAACCTTAATCATGAAGTGAGCTGTGCTAATTTATTTATTGCTTATTAATATAACGTCCTGGGGACAGGGAATTTAATATTTTACAGTATCTAAAATACTAAAAGTGCTTCGTCTTTTTATTTTCTTACCCATGTACGAAATTTGTTTCATTTCACACGATAAGGAAAGCAAGTGGTTTAGAAAATTACTGAAGAGTGTTTATTTTGCTCAAAGTTCATTATTGTTTATTTAATACCGAATCAAGGAAAATCTTATTTAACACCGGAACTAGGAAAGCAAGAGGAGAACATTCATAACACAAGCAGATTACGGTAGTATGTCCTCACCACTTCATTGGCGGCTACCTGAGGGAGTTGTGAAACTTTGTGCCATGCATGCTAAGTCCTGCTGTCCATCACTAAAATGATGCAAATAAAAAAAAGAGACATGGAAAGGCCGCGTTAAACCTCGCGCTGTCATATGACACTTGGAGAAATGAGGATATTTTGTTACAGCTTTTGTTGGAAAATCGTATGATATTATATTCCCAAAACGGGAACGTTAGACACGGCATCGTTAATTAATACGATTTAAAAATAATGCGACTACCTCATGGTGGGCTGGAGCTCGAGTCCCGGCAGCATTCTGGGAATGGGTCTGTTGGTCTGTCTACTGCCAGACTGTCATCTATCTAATCTAATCCTAAAATACGGATAACCGAAAAAAACTACGAGTTTTTCACGATCGATAGTCTTTCTTTAGCACAAGAAATAGACATAAAAAAGCAAAACGATAATCAGGTCACCAGCATATTGAGACTGTTTTCCCCTGTAGCTCGTTCAAATAACAGCAAAACCAAACCGAGAAACAGTAAAAGTTTCTGTCTTTTTAATTCGTTAATAAAAGAAGAAAGAAAAAGACCCAAACAAACCAAGTCAGTCGCAGCTGCAACTATTTTTCCGCCTATCATTTGCTTAATTAAAACCACGGTAATGAAGAGAAGCCGATAAACCGAAAAGTTCCTCAATATTACTCGTAGTTTCCATTGCTCAACAATTGAACTAGAAAAAAAGACGAAATCACTGCGTCATTGACAGTTAGCGACTATTTTCCCCTTTAGTTTGCTTAATTAACAGCATAACAAGGAAAACAAATTGGAGAAACTGTAAAAGTATTGCAAGATCTTTTTGTTTTTATTCGCTAAGAAAAGCAGCAAGAAAAATCAAAGAAAGATGTCACTAGCAGATTAGGAATGTTTTCCCCCCATTTAATTAGCTTAATTCACTGCACGACAAGGAGCAAGAGAGGCTGTAAAAGTTCCTTCACGATCACTTTTTCCTGGTCGTGTAGGTCCAGTCTTTTTCCTATGACCGCGCAGCCATGCAGCCCAGAGCCTCAGCATTGATGGATGAGACCGCTAACAGCGTTTGGCTAAAGCCTCCTTGCATAGAGGATAGCCAATTTCCATCACTAAAATTTGTATTTTCTTTCTCCCCGAAATTTAGGGTGAGAAGGTTGCGACCTCAGAAGATAAGGTGGTAGGGCCTACAGACTTGTATGTAGTATGCGTATATATAATTGGTTCGCTCTATAAACCTTCAAGAAATTAGTTAGATGTTCTCGCACTCCTTAAAAATGTTTTAAAATGAAAAAAAAATAGGTGTGTGTGAATCGACAGTAACAATGTTACCATTACAAGCAGAAACAAGTAATAGAGCAATAACATTAATAAGAAACAGGAAGGATTGTGAATACCGACAAAATAACCGTTATGTTCAAGAATAAGTAGATAACATGTATCCTCATAATATATGAACAAATCAGGGCGCAAGATGGAAAATCCTAGAGTCATCGCACAGATTGGCAGCACGCAAGATTAGGCAGTCACGCGACAATTCGCAGACACGCACTGAGCCGCCAGTACCCGAACAGACATTGACCTAGGGGCTCGAAGTTCGGACACACACCATACTGTCACCATTGCAACCTCGCTTTCACTTCACTGCAGCAGATGATAATCGTAGGAAAAACAAAATTTAAAATGCGACCAAATGGTCTCTGTGGGCGTCAACTCAATACCGAGCAGCTAAAAACGCTCTATTAACCCTAACATAAAATAAGTTAGGGTAAACATTTATTTGCTCGGTAAATGGTCAATCTTTTTCTTTCCAGTGTTCCCAAAATGAAACATGTATATTACGTAAGCATAGCAAGTTAAATGGACGAAACACTGGATGGAAAACGATAAGGGGCAAAGCTTGCTTCTCCTGGTTAAATAACAGTGCAGTATTCGTATCCCACACCATCTGAAAGTAATGCTTTTACTGCAGGTGTTATCTTTTGATATCGTAATCAGCTACTACATTTTCTACTGACAGCAACTCCTGTACATAATATCAAGTAATCAGGGCGGGGAGCCTGTGTTTCGAGATACGATGGTATCTCTAGATACTAAAATTAACTAATCATTGCACTGCAGGCGTTATCTATAAATACTGAAATTAACTAATACGAGCATAGATTCCATATTCTACGAAGCAGAGCGTTGCTTTTTTTTGCAAAATTTCAGTCAGATTTTTCAAAAATCAATCGAAATTCTGCTATTTTGTATATTTTTCAAATGTAGCAGATAAGTTACTCAGGTCAGTACCAAGTATTTTCAATATTGAAGCATAACCGCAACAGTACATGACTCTTAGGTCGGCCAAAAGTCGGCAAAGGAACAAATGGGATTTCATCACGAGCTATTCTTTTCCCCCTATCTAATGCTGAAGAAACAAGGTTCCCAACATTCTTCTTGCGGAGAAGGTATCTTGGATACGGCGGGGACGCACTTGGGCGCTTGCGTGCATGACCGTGTCTGGACATGTTCATAATAGCTCTTGAAAAAATCCCATTTTTCCTATTTTGGCCGCCAGCGTCAGAGACCACTTTTGGACTAAAGAGTCAAGTACTGTTGCAGTCTATGATTGAAGTATATATACAAAAAAACTTGCAGGAGCCCAGCTTCTGTAATAACAATGGAGAAACATGTAAAATATGTAGAAAACAGTATATATTTAACAACATATTTCTATTCGTTTTAATTGACAACCCATCATATATGTCAAGAGAAAGTTAATTGAATTGAAGGAGTCGGTATAGTTGTTGACATTTTAAATACAGTGTTAAAAAAGCCATCAAGTATGCAGTCATATAACAGAGATCTTATCTCCTTCATACTTACATCGCTTCGCGTGTGAATATAAAGTAATAAACAAATGTAAGCTATTGGCTTTAAACGCGCGAGGAGGTAATGCAGCAGACAAGTTAAGAGAAACGAAGTGTGTGACGTACACTAACAAAACACAGTATAATGAACGACCATCGTGTGGTTTTATATTTATATATCAGCATCTTTCGCGTCCTCCTCGTTATAAAATAAGAGAAAAATAGGCAAGGTTGGGGATTTTGATGATTCTGACAAGTTCGCATGGAAACCGATGGGGGAAAGGTAGATCAGATTGCAGTTCATCGCCAAAGTAGGATATCTTCATCCCCAAAATTGAATGCACTTCTTGCTCTGCCAACGTTGAAATCCAAGCAATGAAGAAAAGATTTTTATATTCATCCTACCTTGCATAAGTATTACTCTTAGTTCCCGATGTGCAACTTGAGGAGATGATCAACGAAGCAAAGCAGATATTTTTATTCTGGGGGCGGATGATGCAACAATTTATTTTTTCAACTAACGTTCTGCCTTGGATGAAAAAGCTTGTTACCTGAAATTCAAACTTAGTGCTACTTAAATACATGCCAATAGATTCTTTTTTTTGTTTTGCATTTCACCTAAGGGAAAGTGGAATTGTGCGTCTCAGCTGGATGGCAACAGCAAGTACTCATCCGTCATGATAATCTGAGTTGGATGCACTAGCACTTTCATTGGTAATATACCTTTATAGGTATATTAACAATGAAAGTATGATCAGGTACAGGTATCACAAATTCCTTTGACGGTATGGGTACTATAGTTAATTGAGACTATAGTTTCCAAACACAATTGTAAATGAAGAAAATAGATGTCAGTATAAGTCAAATTTAATTAGAGTTCATTCCGTTAACGGATACTATCGATTTGTCCATTTTTCTGGTCGTTGTGAATCGTATTATTCTTGCTGGAAATACATATTTATATATACACAAATATACATACATACAAATATATATACTTAAATCTTCAACTAAAACATTATCACCTCTCCCACTTTGTTCGCGGGTAACAAATATAACAGGTAGGAGTATACGGAAATGGAAGGTTGCAAAGTGACCGGCAAGGAAAGACGTCCCGAAGGCTTAGCTAATACCAAAGTAACCTATGGGAGTATTGCTGACAAGGGACATGTAGTATGTAAGATAAGACGAGAAAATTAAAGACGGATAAATCACGGCCCGGGTGAATAACAAGCTGGAAAAAATGGAAAAATGAAAACATCTCAAGCAGGAGTATACACACGGAAAAAATAATATAGACATACAAAAGTACCCCAACGGCCCAGTTAATGCAATTTAGCATATGTTTATTTGGTAAATCTACATAATATGATTAGAAGGTCCAATGAAATCAAACATTAATCAGTTAACAAAATGTGCCTAACCTGCCTAAGTAATTATAAACATACAATGAGCTAGTAATAGTAAATGTTAGGAAATACATAACGCACTTTCATGGTAGTTTTATTGCCTGTTCACTACAAACGTCCACGTCTAAAAAGAAGAAGAAGAAAAAAAGAATAATAAAAGATAGGATAACTTCAGGAGAGTAAGCTTGCCAAGAAACTTCCTACGGTTATAAATCAAATGGAAGCACAAGCACGAAAATAATAAAAAAGAAGATACACGACGCACTCACGAACATAACAAGACAGAAATTGCAAAACCAGCAACCAAGTTGTGGTCAGTAGCGCTGCCTCTGAAGCGTATCTTGAAAGTAATTCTCTGCATTTGTATTCACGAGCAATCTCACAGGATGCCAAAGAGAATATTTCAGTTCGTACTAAAGCAAGGTTATGGGTTGTCTGCTAAAGAGGAGGCTATAAGTTGCGATTTAATAGCGATACTGATTACTGCCCATTGTGAGAGACTGACTAACCGTGCGTGCGTATGTGGTGGACGTACAAGTGTGTTTTGAGGTCTCCAGTTCTCCATAGGGTGAATGAAGTCTGGGCATTGTTGTTGGTGGGGGTTGTCGTGAAATTGGATGCTCCGAAGTTTCTCTTGCGTTAAATAACGTTGTATTTTGGATGGCTTTAATTGTTTTTTCCTAGGGTGAACGTGTTTGGATATTGCTATTGGTGATTGTCATGAAATTGGAAGTTTTCAAGTTTATCTTGCATAAAGTAATGCCGAAATTGGAAGCTTTTGGGTTGTTTTGCAAGAATGAGAGTTTTTAGATGGTGCTGTTAGCGGTTGTCAAGAATTTGGATGACCTTAAGCTTTTCGTACATAAAATAACGATGAAATAGAATGTTTTGCAGTTGTTTTTCAGGTAGTGTATGCTTGGATATTACCGATATTAAACTGGCAGTTTCCAAGTTTTATCGTATGAGATAACAGTGAATTTGGTTGATTTTAAGATATTTTTGCAAAGGTGAGTGTCTGGATATTGTTTTTAGTGATGGTAGTGAAAGTAGACGCTTTAGAGTTTCTTTTGGATACCAAAACCCCGAATTTTAATGTTTTATGACTTTTTATTGCAAGTGTTAGTACATGTACCTGGACACTTTTTTCCGTGTGATTGTTATGTGCTATAGACCATATCTTTTGCAAAGGAAAATATACGCAAGCACACAATACTGGAAGTTAGTAGATTTTCTTAGCTGGTGTGAATGGGGTCGAAAATTTTTGCAAGCGGTAGAACTAGAATTTTTTCTTCATCATTTGTTTTGCAGTAGAATAGTGCACCTTACAACTATTTCAAATGGCTGCCTTGAACTTGAACACGTTACAGCCTTCCTCGCTCGAAATGATTCTGTGCGATGAGGCAAGTCGTTGTCATAAACCTGAACATTCTGTTTTCGCAGTTGCATCAGACTGAGAATGGACAGTTATGCATGGGTGTGGTTCAGTGTTGAAGTTCCTTTTTCATAGGGGAGTACATTCAAGCACTGCTAAAATGATTTAGTATGATGAATACGCAATGATAAATACGGAATGATGAATACGGAAACAGTGAACGCGACATAGTGCATGCGAAATGATGAATAGGAAATGACGAATATGGATTTTTTATGTGTGTCTTTACTGGATCAGTATGAGTGAGGACATCACTGTAAGTAGTTGTCATAATATTATAAGTTCATAAGTTTCATTATCATAAGGTGAGTGAGTTTCATTTCCATTTGGGATGAGGAGCAAAGTTCTGTTGCAGGTACCTGAGATGAATTAGCTTTTATTTATTTTTCTTTATGAAATAAATTCCATGAATGACAACAACAGGTTCAGAGTAACCTACGCAAGAAGTGCTCATGAATTATTGATGAATAAAAAATAAATGGAAAGTATTGCACGTTCACGCTGAGGAAAAAAACATTGAAAAACATCTGATGCTTAAACATTATTATCTAAGGTATTACACTTATAAATTGAGGAAAACACGATCATCAAACCTCACCGCTGATATTTATGACCAGCAGCTCAAGACAAATGGGATCATGAAGCAATCAATCGTCCGTATAAGGAAAAAATTACCTCAATTTTAGGTCATTAAGGAGTAATTCCGCCAGTACAGTTCAGTAGCACATAAGAAGTGCTGAATTAACGTCTGAATTCTGCTTTATAGACCGTCAGCAATGGGGGTCACGTCGTCTCAACATCCGCTTTAAAACTGACAAATTTATCAAGTTGATTAGAAAGCAATGGCATCTACGACGCAACAGGATCTGATGTTGGATATGTTACCAGTGACAATCCACGTGGAACATCAAGTACTGAATTGCAAGTTCAGGTTAGTAGCAATCTAGGCGTGGGGCTAAATATAGCAAAGCAGATTGCGTAGAAACATAAATGACGAAAGTTGTTGCAACGCTAAGGTACGTACGTATGCAGGTAGAAGCAAGTAATCATTGCAAGAAAGACAACCGGGGTGCGGCAAAAAACTATATATGCTTTAAAGTGGAACGTAGACACTCTTCCTTCCTTAACTCATGAACTGCCGCGCTACGTCTACTGACTTCACGCCGCTAACGGTTACAATGAAAGTGGAATCTCGAGACTCTCTCAACGGTTGTGGCACAACTGACACCATTACAACAATGGCTACAATGCAGGTCGAATCTTGAGGAACTCTACGGCTGTGGCACAACTGATATTAGGGCAACAAAGATGTCAGTGCACTAAAGGAATGCTAAATAATCTACATATGCTACATTAACCGCAGCATTGTAAGTATCTGAAATTCAAGTACAATTTACGACTTGACAACAAAGACGAAAATCCCACTCCATGATGCAGTTTGTTGACTGGTTGATTGCCTGGTTACTTGCTACAGGTTAGGTTCTCCTTCCCTTACCAACGTGGTACTTTTCATCCCACAGACAAGCAGCAATTATAATTGCCTCCGCCAAGGAGGTTATGTTTTCGTCGGGTTTGTCTGTCTGTCTCTTTGTCTGTCACCAAGATAATTCTAAAAGTTATGGACGGATTTTAACGAAAATTACAGGGATTGTTATGTATGTTAGAAGGAACAGATGATTAACTTTTGGTGAAGATCCGTCCATCCGTTTGTTTGTTTGTCAGCCTCAGTTTTCTCAATACCATAACTCAAAAAGTTATGGGCGAATTGTTATGAAATTCATATGAATTATTAGGTACATCACAAAGAGTAAATAACCAAATTTTTGTGACGATCCACGTGCTCGTTCGTTTGTTTGTAACTGTTTTTTTTTTAATTTTATGCTTGTTAGCACAATAACTCAAAAAAAAATAATAAATGGATCCTTATGAAATTCATAGGGTTCTTAGTAATGTTAAAAGATATAAATGATTAAATTTTAGAGCAGATTAGTTTGGTCGTTTCTATGTTTGATGCATGTTTGTCGTAACGTTGGTTAGCAGTATAACTCAAAAAGTTATGAACGGATCTTCAAGAAAATTACACAAGCTGTTATTACTATCAAAAGGCACCAATGATTAGATCTTGGAGTAGATACACAGAAGACCATGGTTTCAGAGCCAATTTGAAATTTTGCTACCGTTGCCTCGCTTGCCGGAGGTATGCGCTCTCAGAGTGCTCTAGTTAGCTTGCTTTCCGGTAAAAATTCTTAATTTTCTATTTGAATTTTTTGTAAGCATGGCAAAGTTTACTAGAGTGGCAAGAGCAACCATTAAATAACTGCAAAAAAATAATTTCTTCGACGAAACTCCCCTTTTCTTCGCTCATATCTTCTTTTCATACGAACTCGCAAGAGCGAATCAAACATTCTGCCTGTAACAACTTGCCTGAGGACGTAGGAACCAACCAACAACCAACCAACCAGCAAGCGGTATATATATAGATACATTATAATACAGTACAATTCTTATTTTAAAACATTAGTTCAAAATTATTCAGAATTTTGCAATAAAATGCGTCCCTATGAGAACCTATCATAGTAGATGAAAAATTGGTCGAATCACTCACTCGTAAGATGTCACGTGAGTATAAATTTTCAAGACTACAGCTAGAATATTTATCTGTGTTTGAGCAGTCCTCTGAAGAGGAGAAAGGGGTAAAGAATGTAGGTGTATTGTTGAAGTAATCGCTTCCACCGTCATTTACAAGCGACGCGAGTTTTGACAGTACAAGCGGGATTCCTGTAGACTCTAAGTGGGTCGCAAGCCGAGAAACAATATTAGGTGAGTCCCACGTGATTTTGAAGAGTCAGTGAGCTTTCAGGGTGATGGCAGTCACTTCCACATCGGACCAACGTTGCTACCACGTACTTAATATGGTACTTGGCTCATATCACATTGAGCTAATATATACATATGTAGCTGCCACGTAGCTAAAATGCCCGTGGTCTTGTCACCACTCTGAGCCCACGTGGTTTCCACAATGCAAATTTGTGCTATAACAAGAGCTGCAGTGGCCCGACGTGGTAGCCACATGTGACTCAAGTAAAGACAAAGTAATCACATCACCACCTTGTCCCAGCTTACAAAAAAGTGGGCTAATGAGGTTTAATGATGGCAAAGCCACATTGGAAAATAGGGCCACATGGACTCTACTTACCTGGGTTGGTCGGGAATGCACAACATAGTAAAAAGGCTACAGTGCATGTAGAGTTCAGAGACAATCTACAATCGACATCAAACACAACAATGCGCAGGCGTAAAGGCGGAACTTTCAGCACATACACCAACTAGCAAACCGGCGTAAACAAAAATTATAACCTACATTACAGGGCCTTCAGGAGGCATTATCATCAACAAACGACTGCCATTGTGAAGCTGCAGCCACTTTCACTGCCTTATTACTAGTTGCTTCCCAGGACACCTTACGAGACGTTTAATTCGATAGCATTTTTGATTGCCGAAAAGTTATTTCGCTCGGCATTTTGAAAAATAACATTCCACCGTTTGGTGTCCCCAATCGAAAACAACATCCGAAACGCGAAGATTCTTCGCACGTTCTTCATTATATTCGAGGTGCGTGAAGAACATTAAACTATAGAAACGAAGCATAGTCAATTCTAGATAGAGTGCTGATTTGACAAGTGTTGTAATCCCACAAATTTCAGGAATGAAAATAAAATAACGTATTGATCATGAAATATATATATTTTTTTTGTAGGTCTATAAGTATTTACTTGAGTATTAGGAATACGCCCGAGGGAAAGGGGGTATGTCGAAGAAAGCGCCGATATGTCGGCGATAGAAAATTCCGTCATTTATGGTAGAAAGGAAAAGATGGCAGTGCTTTGTCACAACAGGATTAACCTTGCACAATGTTTTACCTAGATACACAACAGACAAAGAAGGGGGTTCCAAACCCAATATTCTGTAGCCATTATTCATAACCGGATGCATCAGTATTACAAATAACTACATATAACAAGATTTCGGTGAATCAGGGTTCATTCATTCGCTGATGAACAGAACCAACTTCCAGTTCCCGCAAACATCTAGGAAACTGGGAGAACCTGCTTTTGATCAATGTAAAATTATCGGTGATGTCTTTTCCCATTGGTATCTTACCGTGACATTAAGCAATAATAGGCGTACGAATTAGCACTACTTGAAAAATGACCGAACAGTCCTTGTTGACGGTACGTACAGGGTTAAAGAAAAACAAGAGAGGTCGCATTTACGACACTGCATTAAGATATTTCTTGGTTGGAATTCATCACTATCAATTCCTGCCATATTTTTGAGATACGCACTTGCGCCGCAGCTCACATCCCCTGTCATGCTCATCAACATTCAGGTAAACGTATACCTATAAATTGCATTATTAAGATTGAAGGTTGTGAAAAGAAAGATCGGCAGTATCCAAGGGGCTCGGGAATTAGACACTGCACCATTGATTACTGGTCACCATTTCTATGCATCTACGTATTCGAAAAGAAACCTATAGCATTTACTGTTGATAAAACCCCATGAATTTAGATCACTTATAATTGGTAAATTACGCAGAAACTATGCACACACCAAGTATGTAAACCAACAGAGGTACTGAATGGATTATTGAATTACGTAATAAACATTCGTGTGACTCAAGAAGGAACTCGCAGTCACTTTCACAAGATTATCATCAACTCCACAAGCAAAACTCACCTAAATGTCCACTAGCCGTTAGCAAACACTGTTACAAAAAAATCAATTTAATATAATATGTGCTTTACCGGTAAACGAGCAATCGGAACATAACACGCAACGACCTATTGACAGCCACAATATTTTCACAGCTTCAGTCCAAGTCACTTGAAATGCTTCAATTTTGATCATAAGATTTTAGGCTGTTGGAATCCGTACAGGCAGCAACATTGCATTTATCTGTCGATCCTTCAGAGTTGTATCGTAATTTTCGAGCAATTTTTCAGAATGACCCTTTGGTTTTTGCTAGTCTAACACCCAATCAAGTACCTTTGAATTAAGCCCTCCAATCGCTGGTGAAAGGTCAAAGAGAATTTCAGGCGATCGTGTGTCATCTTGCCTTTACAAAGTACTCTGCAATCAGCCTGGGCCCAAAGAAAGAGACCGTCAGTCAAGCGCACCCATAACGCCGACATGCGATGGACTTTTTGTGATCACCAAATTTACAGCATAACCTAGACCTCTCCTGATGGCAGCTATCTCATATAGCACGATTTCACCTTGAACAACATACATTTTGGTAGTTTCCGCACTCATGAAACCTTCACTTCACACTCCATCATTGCAACAGCATCTAATACAGAATACAATTTCACCTTGGGCAACATACATTTTGGCATAGTTTCCGCACTCTGAAAACCTTCACTTCCCAGTTCATTGTTGCAACTCAACCTAATACAAAACACAATTCTGTTTTGGACAATATACATTTTGGTATAATATCTGCATTCTTAAAAAACTTCACGTTACAGTCGGTTGCTTCAATAGAGTCATATTTAGCACAATTTCACCCTGAATAACATATATTTTGACGTAGTTTTTTACATTTACTTGACACTTCACCTAACACTCCAATGCTGCAATAATACGTAGCAGTACATAAGGCCAAACTTCAAATTGAAAAACATACATTTTGGGATCTAAAGCACTGTTTTTAAACTCATATTTACCCCCGATTCCTGTGACAGCACCTAACATAATATACAAATGTTGTTGACTTCCACATTACAAAACGCACGTTTTGATCTTTGCTGCTTTCAGCATTTTTTTGAATCTCTGCTTCATATGCCGTAAAAAAAGTTGAGTTTTATTTCAAGCAAGATACATTTTGATAGTCATCACTTTTCACATCGTTTGTTAAACCTCTGCATTCTTTACGTTGCTACAACAGCGTTGCACATACTAACTGCGGGCTAACTTTTCAGAGGAGATTGGGATACGGTAAGCCAAACGGTTAGGCTAGTTAGACTGTTCCTCCAATAGGGTATGGGGAGTGAGTCCCAAAGGTCACTTCAGCGATATTAAAGACTTCATAACATCTTTCCCTCCGGACCCAATCTACTTTCTGTGTTTTTCTGACGCTCGTAGTCTCTGTTCTGCTACTCGTCCTCCTTTCCCGCCATTGCTTCTCCACTGCGTGGTGAGCCTACAAGCATGGTTTGAGCATTAACTAAACAGGGCTTAATGTCAATGCTGCAATGAAAGTAGTAAATGGCTCTAGCGTCCTTTAATAAATATTAAATTGCTGCATGCCTGAACATTTGGACTGAGATTCATTTACTCTCGATAGTTACCCAGTTTAGCTAAAAATTTTTGGTGCTCTTGGAAAATATATTGTGTTTTTGCATTGAGCGTAAAGGTGATAACTAGTGAAAAAATAATTATGTAGGTAAAAGCCCTCGGAGGGTAAAACTCAAGATGGCAGTGTCCTATCCTTGCTATGAACAATTTCAATTTCATATGTATGGCCGAATGACTGTTGGATATGAAGTAGCTAATTATATACTTGAGGTCTGTCAAAAATTTTAGTCCTCCAGCCATGCATCAAGTGACATAAACAAATTAATTACTTCCTTCGCAAAGAAAGCAGTTCTAACAAAATATGCTGGAAGCCTATACTATGCATTTATGTATCATGTCCATACAGCAAGTGACATTAATAAAAATATTCCATTAGAGACCGCTAAATATGACCGCGTTGGGACACCTTAATTAAGCGGTCAGTAATATTAACCATTGGTCATATTATGCATAGCTAGTGGACAGTGCGTCTTTCGTAGAGAAGTCAGCTATAGCATATGATCAAAGTCTACTATCCAGTAAAGTATCACATCTACTCATAGAGTAATAATAGTGTAAATGCAACATGTTTCCCGCAGTAGTGCGTACCGCATATTCTCAAACTCTCTTCAAAATATATAATTTTCATCCATTAAGCAATATTAGGCTCAAACTATAGGGCAAAATGACATATCTCAGCATTTCAGCAATAAAATGAAAGGACTGCATGATTTGCGCCAAAGACTGCACCGCGCAAGATCAAAATGCATTCAAAATTTACGTGGCAAATTCAACAAGTGAACAGCATCAATAATATCACAGTCTCGTAGCTTATATAGCAGCCTGCACAGTACATTCATGAAGCATGCACAATATATGTGACTCATAACACCAGGAATAGAACATTGAAGATATCATACAGTTATCATATTATTGGAAAAGTATGATGCATACCCAAAATAAGAAAGACCTATTCATTCATTTTAAGACAGTTGAGCTAAATCAAATAGCAATCTGTTTTGTCTTGTTCAAGTCCATGGGCTTTACATTTGCAATGACTATCCCAAATCCATGCACTGAGCAATGTAAAAAGTGGCTACATACTGAGTATCATATACCATATTGAACGTACTCAAAGTTTGACAGCATACACTTTCACAGCTCCATTTCCATGCATGAAACCATAACTGATTTCTCAGTCAAATGCACGGTTGAAAACACAGCTTCTTAGTCATTCACGATCTTCTCACATTACAAGTGACACATTAATGCGTTAAACACCACAAGTAAAATAACTATGCATGCTTTGCAAATGTAACAGTCCGTACAGAAGAACATGATTCAAGTCTCAAGAGTTTACACGTGCTAGTACAGCCCCATGTTCTCTAGAGAGCCGTTATCATTCTCCGCAGTCTGGCAGGCTAATCACAGACGGCTGTAATCACGTCCTCCTGCAACACTCGAAGGAATTTTCTAGTCAGATACTTTTGCAACGTCTCGGTATAGAGAGGGAAGTTTTTAACGAGCCTAGCTATAGGAAGATGCAAGAACAGCTGTTCTTTGTAACCAGTGTCTTCTAAACCTTAGTTTAATTGGGTGTATCAGTTCAGGGTAGGTTGTAGATAGAGATCTCACGTCAAAATCCATTTTATTGTAATCATCAACTGAAACAAACTCCTTGTTAAATTAGGATGCAGTTATTAACTGTAGAATACTATAATTTCCTCATTAAATTAATATGCATTCATCACATGTCGCCCAAACTCCGTCATTTAGTCGTTTGTTATGCATTCATCAATCAACTGGGGGCTAAGTTCATCATATATTTGGTATGTATTCTTTAACAATCGACTCATTAAATTATGATCCTTTCACCACTTACAAACTGTAATATCTCTCATTAAATAATAGTGCGTTTACTACAAATAAATTAAGTTCCTCATTAAATTATTATAATTTATCACTTGGAAGCTGTGAGCTTTATTATTATTATATTACCTATATAACTATTATCAAAACTTCAAGCCCGGGCCACCATGGACAGGTTAGTACAACCAAAATGAAGTATTTTGCAACACCGGGAAGCCCGAAATGCTGCTAAAGAGAATCCAACAAGAAGCTATTAATAGCTGACTTGAACGCCTGCAAGTGCAGACCAACACGACCGAAAGCCAATGCCGGCAATGAATTCCAAACGCCAACAGACCAGGGCACGAAGCACCGACTGAACTGACGAGTTCTCCATCTAACACACTCTTAAGTGAAAGAGAGCGCGTCAACCGCAGCACGTGTAATCTTCCCAAAGACCCTTATTATTATTATTATTAAAACTTCACGCTTGAGCTCCCACGGACAGGTAATACAACCCAAATGAAGCATCTTGCAACACCGGGAAGCCCAAAACGCTGCTAAAGGAAATTCAGCAAAAAACTATTAACAGCTGACTTAAACGCCTGCAGGCCAGTACGACCAAAAGCCGATGCCGGCAACGAATTCCAAACCTTAACCGACCAGGGCACGAAGCACCGACAGAACTGATTAGTTCGACATCTGGCAGCCTCCAAAGTAAAAGAGTGCGCTCCGCACGCAGCACGAGTCGCTCTCCCAAAACCCTTGAGGGTAGGGAGAGAAGAATATAACCAATGCCTCTCATTATTGTACACCTTATAAAACATGCATAGCTCAGCTACTCTCCTCCTGAGGGACAGGTTCACTAGATCATTATCAGCGCACAGCCTGCTGGCTGAACTAACAAGTCGATCCAACAGACGCAAGTGAGTGTCAGCAGGTGAAGCCCAGACCGGTGAGCAATACTCCAACAAAGGCAGCAAAAACGCATAAAAACATCTGCGGGCAACCTGACTAGGGCAGGGACAGAAGAATACAACCAACGTTTCTCATTTTTGTACACCTTATAGAAGTCCAGCCACCTCTCTCCTATGGGACAGATTCACCAGATCGTTTTCGGCGCACAGCCTGCTGGTTGTATTTATCGCCTTTAGAATAAGCTCTTTCGTTATGTCTTTTTCATCCATTTCCCTCTCTATAGTAACTTCTTTTCTGTACTAGCATTCCAAGCTATAAACAGCGAAGCGCAGTCTAAGAAACAAGTAATCCTTCTTTTTTCTTTTAAGCAATCACTACCCTTACAGCACAACACCATGCATAACATAACGTCGTGTACAACAATGAACGGACTCTTAATGAAAACTTTCTAACTCGCACGAAGACTTTAAGAAAAACTTGACCGTTAGGACAATGTGCACAATAGTCTTCTTTTCGATCCACAGTCTGCCGGAAAATCCACGTGACGCATTGTTTCTGGAGCGATCTCTTGCGTAAGATCCATGGCGTGCGCGCCAGCTCCTCCTATTTTACGAGGGCGAACTTCTTAGAAATTCCTCAAGTTGACCTAGACTCGGAAATTAAGTCACTTAGGGAATTCCTTCCTCAAGTGACTTGTATGACTAATGATAGTTTTAAACTTCCGTAAGGAATTCCTTCCCATGTTGTCTGACTAATGATAGCAAGTGCAAATTATCAAAGAAATCTGCATCGAATCGACATGAGCCAATATTACATTTGGTAGACCCTTCTTGGCTTAGTGGAGGATGAATTATTTCAGAGAATGGTTGAAGTTGAGAGCTTTTTGTGGCGGAGTAGTAGCTCTTTATTGGGCAAGTCAGCAGCGCTTGCCGTACTTTCTCAGCATTTGATATCTGAACAGCTGCCGCGGGGACACTGACCTCTACCAGAAATGGGGAGGGTCTGGGAAGGGGGGTAGCACGGGTCGTTATGTATGAACCTTCCGTCGCTAAGTACCTGGCGATTTCTGGCTCGACTGCAGCCGTACACTCCTCTGGGGCCAGTTGACCTATAACTGCAGCACAAACCGGTGCGCGTGTGGGTATCCCAGTAGGGGGTGCGGTAAGGCTGACTTTACCTTTACGGTTACTTTCCTTGAGCCGTTCATATACGAGTGTGATTGACAACCGTCCGGCAGAGGGGGAATGAGGTAAATATCTTGCGGTCGTTCATTCGATGGACCAAAGAGCGCCAAAAGATGCAAGGCGCATTGCTAATGAAAGGTATTGCAGGAGGCAGTGATGCGGAATCGGCTAAAGAAAGTCCCAACTCCGAATTCTGGGTTCAGCTCGTTTTTGACTCAGACTCGGACTCATTGGATTCCCACAATTAGCCGACTTTAACTTTATCTCTTTCAGATATAGGCCCACTGTCGTTGATTCAGACTCATTTTCTTGACAAATTAGGCCCATTTTCACCGACTCCGATTCTTTTTCATATTGAAATATGCCCATATTCAGTGACTCCGAATCACTTTGTTAACAAGATAGTTCCATTTTTTCGACGCAGATTCCATTTATTGACAGAATAGGCCCATTTTCACCCATTATGAGTCCTGGGTTTCGCCATTCAGCGAATCAAAATCCTGGATCCCAAAAATATCTGATCGCTATCGACTCCGACTCCTATCTTGCAGCCCTGGATGTAGTAACGTGAAACTGAGTTCAACAGGGTAGATTTCCCCTCACTCTCTTCTAAAAGAATCTTCATACACGGACAAAGATAAAAAAATAATATGATCAATGTGATATGCGCCGCAGACAAGCTTTTTGCGTTCTTTACATCATTAACCGAAAGATGCAAGACGCACTGTCCAGTTCACCAAGACACTAATATGGGTACCTGTAATGCGAGAGTACCTATACTTCGTGTAACATTGGCGGCTCTTATGCTGACAAATCCAAAAATAGTTATGTGATCTTTGGAACTAATATCTCATAATAGTTTTACTCAAACTTGACTCTATTGCTATGAACACGCCCGG
>LQNS02277097.1:40087135-40099327 GCA_001587735.2 Parhyale hawaiensis | reverse complement strand
CGAGATCTATTCCCTACATAATAAACATTCAGTGAGCCGAGAAATTTCAGATGCTTTGGTGCTGACGTTGACCTCGGTGGTAATCACGCATGAAGTTCATGCGCGATGAGAGGAGCTGATCCTGCTGTAAATTAAGTGGGTAAGGGAAAGTGCCTACTGATTAAATGGAAAAGATGACAAACGGTGAACGTAGGTTGAGGAGCTAACTTAAAAATGATAGCAACGGAGGAAAGTGTATACCTACTGATTAAACGGAGAACGGTGAACATGGGCTGGGGAGCTAACCTAAAAGTTGGTAGAAAGAACTGCGTACTAAGTAAGATCGGAGGATATTGTCCCCTAATTAAATAGAGAAGACGGCAAACGGAAAGGCATACGCTAGGGGAGCTAATATAAATGACAGCCTCAATTTTGTAATAGGTATGAGCGGAAAAAAGAGTTACTTGATTAAGCGGAAAACTAGCTTTACTGTAATGGTAGGTTGGGGAATCTAATTTACAAACAACAACCGCCATTGTACAATATAATTATATAAGTATAATCGGAGCAAAGTGCCAATTGACTAAAAAAAAAAATATAATAATCAGTGAAGGTAGGCTGAGGAGCTAACTTACATAATAATAACAACAACAACTGTGTAATAAGTTTTGAGGAAGCACTATACTTAAAAAAAAGATGATTTCACACTAAAGGTAAAATGAAAAATTTTGTATTAAGTTAAGTGACTAAAATTTGTTTAAATTCATGGCCATCAAGCTGGTCTTGAATTGAAATCTAACCAGAACTCTTACCAATAAAATTTAGTAGAATATAAGACAACAAATTTTTATAGAACGAGCCATCACAAAAAGTAATCGAAAGTCTTTGTATTGCTAGGTACTTCCTACATAAAATAATTCTCGATTAGGTTTTGATATTTGGTTGTCTTATTTATTGTTTTGTATAAGTAAATGAGACTAAGTCAGAAGGTTCTTTGTTTATTCTGCGCATTTTTAGCACAAAGTGAATTTAGGAATTACTTTATCTTTAATTTATACTGCAAAATTTTTGACAAAATGAAATAATTCAGAGAGGATAAATGCAGTGAGTAGACAAACTTCTGTTCCAAGAACACGCAGATAGCTTCCTTTTAGAGATGAAAAACCAAAAGAATTATATATACATACACATGTATATAAAATAAAATTTGCAAAAACTAGACAAACACATTTTGAAAACCAACACATGGCTCGACTGTTAATGAAAATCTTGCGAATTTTCTGATAGGTTGAATAACAATAAAATATATAAAACCGAAAAAAGTATTGAATATCCAAATATTTTATCGTATATATAAATTACAGTGAAAATTGTGGATAAAAACACGGTAATTTTTTGTGACTGGACAACAGGAAGTACAATAAAACTTTTCGTTTACTAACAAATATTTCTAATACCAAAATATTAATAATAAGATAAAGAGAATGTAAATCAATATAGTAAATTAGGTATTAAATGTTTCCTTTATTAGCAAATACTTTTCACGTCAAAGAACTTATTACAGAATGAGGAGTTATAACTCCTGCAAAGATTAGATAAACACAAGTGTAATTCAAAGTCATCATGTAATTACTGGTAATAACGTACGATACATACCGATAGAGCGAAAATGCACGATTAATTAATTAGATGATACAAATATTAATAGATGATATCAATATTGGGAATGTATCAGTAGAAAGCGTTCCAGATGACTATGCATTGTGCTCCCAGCTTGCAGATATTGGTTCGACATCTCGGGATGCTAAACATAGTGAAAACCCAGAAGCCTTTCTAAATAATACCTCTAGAATGAATTATATTGCGAGTCATCACTTGTACAGATATAACGAATAAAAGAAAAATTACATGTGCTCGCCTAACTTAGGTTGTGTCAAAACGTATCGAGTGTTTTCTTCTATGGATAATTTTCATACGGTTGGAAAGAAACTTATCTCATACAGAATGAAAATAAAAAATCTGCAAAGAATACACCTGTGATCGTTAAGCGTGTCCTGTTTGCTTCTACATAGCAAGAAACGTCTGAAGCTAGTAAAAAATCGATAAATTGAGAAATAATTTTTTTTTCGTGTATGCAGAATGGAAGGGCGCAATGAATAAGGAACACGGTTTATGAGAATTTAGCTAGAGAGAATTTATGATAGACCACCATGAAGGCAAGGGCACACCGCGTGCTTGATGGCCAATTTCGTCCCTAACTAATGCAGAGGAAGGAACGACCAAATCCTCTGATGCATGCGACACTACATCGTGCACACCCTCGGCTGTAAAGAGCTGATTATTCAGTCATCCCTACGTAAAATTTGCACGTTTCAATTCACTGCAAGATATAAAGTTTTTTTGCTAGATAAATTTTCCACAAGTCAATTGACTGCAACTGGCAATGTTCGTGTTTTCTTTCGTTTGGCAAATTACAGAAAATGCAGTTTACTGTAGAAGGTGTTATTTTCATCAGTTAGATAAAATTTCACAACTCAATCAGTTTACTACCAATGACAAAGCTTGTTTTCCAGTAGAAAACCGTCTAACTAATCAATTTGTCATATATAGCAACGTTTATTTTACTGTTAGATACATATATAAAGCCGCCATAGTTCAATCTACCGTTTTGAAGCTACGAGTACATAAAAACACAGTTCACTGCCAACTGCAACTTGGGAAACAACGACATGAAACCAATTATATTATAATTTAAATATTATATCCTAAATTATTCTTTATTTGTAATGAACTAGTATCTCAGGGGCAAGACATAAAATGGTAAATATAATGGTGTCCATAGCTTCTCGCTTCGACATTCCATAGAGATTAAGCGATATAGAACTCATTACAATAGTAATAAATTAGAAATGCAAAATTTATAAAATTGCTGACACTAGCACTTGCAAAAAAAAAAAAAACACTACAACACTACCGCAATTCTTACAGATAAACTGCAAATAACATTGTGCATATTGTATGAATATATCTATTTAGCTCAGCGGCGCACCCGTCAGGACAACTGTACTTCATAAACAACGTTCCAAATAATACTATATCTACGACAAACCGACATTTATAAAGTTAAACGATGAGTATACGCACGACCAATTCAAACCAATATCAACTGCTCTCATTTCCTAGATAACAAGTCAACTTCGACGACTTTCGTGGGCGAAGGTTCTACGTTCATTCAGACCACGTTCATTCATGGTGTCTGAAGGACACATCTACGCGTATGACTGGTTCTTCTTGTTCTTCCCTGCCCCAAGACCAGGGTCCGGTGAGGTGAACTTGACATTCTACAACAGTTCACATAATTGCCAGTTTGGTCCTGGCGACGATCAAGCAGGAGCTGGCAGAAAAAGTAGCCAAAACTTCGGCTACCAAAAGGGCAGTTGTAGAACGGGATGTTCGAGTGCTCGTAGAAAGCACATGGATCGAGGAAGGGGGGAAAAAATCTTGGTGGGGTGAGTTTAGACTAAAGCCAGTTAGTTCATCAATAAGTGAGAGTGAAGACATTTACTTTTAAATACTATTACTACCTACTTCGTAAAGGAGGGCACCATGGAAGTGTCAATCACTTTAGGAGCTCCCTAGCGCAAATATTTCAAAATAATTTGTTTCGACTCGGTAAATATGCAATTAGAGTACAATGAAAGCGAGCCGAATCTTATGCATAAGGAGCTGATACGCATTAGGACTGCGATGTGTATCGTGTATAACAAAAAATCGTGTTGTGTCTGAGGAGGTTTAATGTAACTCATAGTTCAATCTAACTACTATACCCTACAAGCAAATCTAGTGTCTATTTCATCAAACTTGTGCAACCGACAAGCAAAAATAGCAGCCAGAAATTTGCTAGGCGACACTTCGTCATTCTGACATGTGGCCAGCTTACCTACCGTTATAATCACAGCAAATTTTGCAAAAAAATGAAAAAAAAACTGCAATCACAATCTCTTTGCGGTAACTACCACTGGGTACACACAAACTACTTCACAATTACCATGTACAATATGTTAAGAAACTCAGATACTTTTGTTAGCAAAATCATGGAAGAACACGCATTATGGTTGGTCACCATTAAATTACCTCCATCCAACTTCCCACCTTATTGCTCTACAAACACAAACTGGACTTGTTGCCGGTCGCGGTCTACGTGTTAATAGACATGGGTCATTAACGTAGATAACAATTGGAGATGTTTATACTGTATGCTTATTTAACGCGATAAAGATTTCTTCTTAGGCATATATTGAACTACGTACGGTAGTGTTGTTCATTCTAAAGGATATACATGCAAACGACTGGCATTAGCTGCATTGCAGCACGTTGCATTTAGATTAAACAGTGGACAACAGAAAAACCAAGAGGTCTATTGCAAGAGAGAAGAACTAAAGCCATCGACTTAATACATAATACTTAATACATAGAGAAATTTACGGGTGCCAAACGGAAAACGTAGCTAAAAGGACAGCCGTACAGACATGTATGAACACTACATTGACCAGTTGCAGAGGCAGGGTGTAATATACCGACAAATTACGTTTGTTTGTTCAAGAAAATGGAACGGAGCCACCGCATAGCTGAAAGCTAAATAACGAGTTGCGGTGTGGAAGGATCCGAAGCTGTGGAAGATGTTGCTCCCAGTATTCGTCCAAACGATTTTCTTTTTAACATGTTGACCGTCTGTGATTCAACAACTTCAGTAGGAAATCTACTGTTAGAAATGTTTCAATAAACAGGGACGAATCCGGGCATCATTGAAATATGCTGCACTGCAATTAGCAATGACTACAACCATAATTTGTACAAGCATAAAAAGATTGAGCAGTAGCTATTATGGAAAACAACGCTAACAGTAGGATCCAAGAGCACTCAATTCTAAAATGGAGAGAGCTAATTTATAAATCGGAGGTTTTTACAAACGTGAGAGCCATTACAACCCGATTCATAGCTTTCTAAGATTCCAACCCGAGATACCGTAGCTGGCTGACCATTCTTCTGAAAAAAAGAACTAAAAATACTAGGCTCTTTGTAAACTATCTCGTGTTGTTGTACGTCGGGTAGCAGCTACAGTTTTTAACCCGGCAATACGTATTTAGATGCACTTTATTTGAGCGTAATATCCTTCAGATAAATTAAATGCAAATTATGATCGAGATTCGACATGCAGATTTAAAATACATAAATTTTATATGCCATCAAGCAGTGCTTAAGGAATGAAACGAGTTCAAATACGTCGGTGTATTAGAGAAGCGTGCAAGTGAATGCTCCACGCGACATCAAATATAAGCATGTACCAATGTGAAGACTTCACTGAGGTATATTAATAATCCTTCAAGTACTAACTATAGCTGATCTGAGGTCCAGCAAGACGATGACAAAACTTCATATAGAAGTCCGAAGAATATTTGCCTCGGCACTCTAAAACCAATCCGAGGTCCAGTAAGACGATGACAAAAAAGGGCCGTCAGATCGGTATAAGATTTTTTTTCTGCGTCTGCAACATAGAATTTAGGGGCTGGACTGGCGTCTCCGTAACGGTAAGTTGTACATGAGAGAGGCCTTTGGCTACTGCATACATAGTGGTGCTGTGATGCTGAGGCCCATGCCTCAGACAGGGATAGCGCTGTAGTTAATATAGCCCAATAATCTCAAAATGTTCGATTGGGGGGAATAATAGTGTGAAAAATTATAAAAGCACATTCGGTTGTGAGGACTCAAAACGATGAACAATAGAAAGCGTATCGTTAAACACTTCCAGGAAAATTTGAACAGTAGATTAACGTCCGTCATATTTAAGTGCAAGCAAAACCTGGATGCAAACATCGCCAATTATTCAATTTTTTTAATATGGATACCAAAAGCCACAAATGTTCAACATATCTAGCACCAACGAAACCCATTACCTTAGCTAATAACAATTAACTTAGCTAATAATAATAAATGGCCCAGCTACAACAGCATCCTATGTATTTCGAACAGCGACTTGAGGTCTTTGAAATTGTCTGCATGCATACATGAGGCCATTGTTAAGCATTACCCATTTGATAACCAAATAATAGAAAACTCAATATTTCAAAACCGTTTAATAGTTCACGGGTAGTGGATAGATATTTTTCAAATTACATCCTGGCAATAGTCAAGTCATATTCGAACAATACCAATCATTTCCTTTCTGCATTTATAATACGAACGGCAAGCATTCAATACCATCTCCGGCAGCAGCAGCAGATGGACTTCTCCCAATTAACTGCAAGCATTTAATAATAGAAGCTATAGAGCTATTATAAATCAAGCATCGCCTCCCGAAGACACGGCGATGTCCACTGCTCTCCAAATACGCAAGCGAGATCCATTTGACGTTCACCAACGACGTTCGAACCAAAGCTTATCGGCAAATCTTAGATTGGCTCATACATCTTGGGACCAAGAGTAGTTTTAGCCAAAATACATTACGAGATTGTTGGCTGTGATTCTTGAGATTCCGTGGAAGCAAACTGAGCCTCATTAAGTCCTTTTATTGGACTCATTAGCTGGTTGAGGAATTTCTGAAGGGAGCTGAAACACTCGGAAGGGGGGTACCTGCCAAGTTTCAATTGCTGATCGAGATGACACGCACAGATGTGCATCTGGGAGCTACATAGCTAAACCCATTTGTTTTTAAGCAGAGATGTGTCCTTTTTTTTCAAATGAGTAGTGGAAAATTGAATGCGCTACCGATTTCTGATATTTGATGTTAGGCACACCGTTGTTCTCAACCTTTTCTTTTATGAAATAATCCCCCTTTCTCATAGGAACGGCATTACTTGAAATGTTGTACACAGACCACGCTATAAGAGAAAAGGTTACACAGATAAATACATACCTATTTTTTTTAAGTGTTAAATAGAAATTATTTGAGCTACGGTGTTTCAATGTTATGGTTATAAATAAAAAATATTCTCAATAAATGCTTACCAAACACATAAGAACCACAGTATACTAATTATGCTCCTATACCAACACAGCTGTATTCTTATTCAGAAAAGAATAGAAAAAACTATTAAAGCAACAGTGCTTTGATATTCTGTTCTTGAACCCAGATGTTCATTAAATTTCAGTAAATTTGTAGACATTATGCAAGCAGCGGTATTCTGAAATTATAGTTCTGATATAAAAATGGCTTTTGTAAAGAAACGCTCTGTAAAAATAATAAAAATCACGATGCAGTGACACCTTTTGTGTTTAGACAGAGATGTTATTCGGCATAACTCGAAAAGCTATGAACGGATCTTCAACAAAATTACCGTATCTGTTATTACCGCGAAAGGTACAAATGATTAGGTTTTTGTGTGTTGATACAAAGTAAATCACGGTTTCAGAACCAATTTGAGTTTTTCATTACCTTGGTCTTGCTTGTCGGAGGCATACGCTTTCGGAGTGCTCTAGTTTCAAATAATAAGGGTCACGATGTCTTACCTCTTTGTTATAAAACAAAGATACATGTCTTCGTTGCGAATAATTACCTATTAGAAAGGGAATAATATATAGGTACAATAGAAGAGCTTCGATAACTGTCAAGACTATTTTCGGTTAAGAATATTCTGAAACACAAAATTAATGTTAAGGTGTTTTGAAAACGATCAGAATAGAGCCAATAATTGATAGAAAGGAAAAAAGACCTCTTCCAAACAGAAGCCGAAAATCTACGCTTCAGCCCCTTCTGAGCCACTGCCATTCCAGAGAGAGAGGCTTATGTTAAAAAATTTACGATATTGTAACTCTAATAACTATACCCAGTCGGAAACTTATAGGCATGTATCCGATGTTATCTGATACCTTACACCATTTTCCCATAGGTAGCCGATAAATGCCTATAAATTTCCGATTGGGTAATAGTTCAATTTAGAACATGGAAAAACCCAATAGATATAAAAATTTTTAATCCGTAATATTCTTTAAAAATCAGGAGCGCTGTGACAGGTAGGAACCACAAAAAGAGGAAGATTGAAAACAAATGCACACGACCTGAAAAAAGGGGAATTTACAGTTGCTATAGTCTTCTTGTACAGTCATATGCAATCAGAAACGTCTAGTTTTATTATGATACAGGTTTTTGATAGATTTGTTTTACATATCAGGTTATTTTCATTTGCGCCTTTTCTACTTGAAACTAAATTTCCCCTTATTTTTATCATTGCCAAACTTTTTCCATGAAAAACATTTATAAGGGTTTCAGAACATTTAAGCGTCCCAAACCTATACATGTAAATTGCTTTAAGATTTATGAGTTTACGTTCTGACCTGCCAGCACAACACCCATAGGACGCAATGCTCAGCAAAAACGGCACTTTTAGAAATATTTTTTTCTGTTTACTTTTTTAGAGGCAAATAGTAATTCACCATTTTTTGGGTGCAAACGATTGCCCTTTCTTTTATTCATTCTTCCCACCTGGTCAGAAACAATCTGCTGATGACCTTGGGGTCCCGGAAGAAGAAGAAGCAGCAGCATCAGAAGAAGGCGAAAGTCATCAATTCTTTCGCATACACCCGACAGAACGAATTGGTTCATTGGAAAAGCTGGGACTGTTTCATAGGGTTGATCAACGACAGGGTTATCCATCACCTCGACGGGCAGGAACTCTGGGGGCCGAGGTCACCTCGGCGAACCCAAAACCTTCTTTGTTGGCTGCTTCCATAAGCTTTAGGAAATATTTCCATGGAGGTCAGCCCGATGGGAACGCCGACACTGTTCATGGAAAGCTTATTCAACATCAAGGCGAGCGGCTAACAGTCTCGGGCTGCGCGCGGGTCGACCAAAGTTAATAATATTCTAAGAATTCAATAGCCACGGCTTAGTGGCTGCGGCGATGTTGTTTTAGAAGATCGCTGATCCGCAGCGGAGGTCTCCTATTTTGAATGCGGTGAATTCCACTAATTTGACAGGCCCATTATCATATCTTCTTGATGAATACAAACAATGAGCATCGAAAAGGACGTTCGTTTACATCGTTGGAAGGGAATCAATTCATTAAAAATTTAAATGAAGTTATATTAAATCATGTGAATACGGAAATTGAACGTTCACTACTTCAATTTTACAAAATATAAACCTATATATTGCTGATATACAACGTTGGTGCTCTGATTCTCAACTGTAGTCAATTCAATTAAATGTAAAAGTCCACTGTTGTGCATACTAGATAGGAAGAATAAAGAAACATAAAAGCAAAACTTATATTACAGGCTCAGCAGAATACAGTAGGGCATTTTCTACACTGAATTGCGCAAATTCTACACACTCTGATCCAATAGCACATGTACCAGTAACAGCTAAAATATACGATGTTGTAAATTCAATGAAAGAAAGGGGCACATAATGTCGGGACCACACTACATCATTACACGCTCAACTTATAAGCGGACATTCACGTCGCACGTCGACGTACTTCAATTTAAATGCAGTGGCACTCCTAAAATGTAGACACGCACATTTTCTCACTTTCAGGAGAAGTGTCAGTTTAGACGTGACCGGTTCTCCTGCATGCTTGTTTCCTCCTACATTAATAATACATTTTCTTCGTGTAATTGTACAGTAATACTACAAACTTTACTAGCGCATCAGGGACACAATGTCTATATCACGCCGAACTATTCCTGTGGCTTAACACAGGCTCGTGCGCCACTATTGGACGAGTTTTAATTATCAATGATTTTTGTTTCGGCTTTTCAGCCGGTAGGTCTCAGAGTGGCCAGTGCGCTACTGACAAGAAAAAGGAGCAAGTTGAGAATCTCCAACCCCCGGGCACGGCTAAACGCTTTCGCTCAGCTGCGCCGCACAGGGGAAGGAAACGAAAAACAAGAAGTTAGAAGTCTAGCGGGAATAGGTCGGCCAACTCGATCAGCGGCCTACATCCCGAAACAGAAGGAGAAGCATTGAGAGCTTACCAAACTTTACAAAACTAACCTCGTCAGCAGGAACTGGGGCAAGCTGCAACATCCCATGAGGAGAAGGCACTAGGGACCTATGGGGTTGTGAAGCCCAAAAAATATTGTGACAGGGAAAGGGCCCGCCAGAATACACCCCTGAGGGCATAGTTGTACAGTTGACTAAAGAACTAAATAAGCTTTAAATATTAAACATTTTGGCTAGTGACTAAAGAACTAAATAAGCTTTAAATATTAAACATTTTGGCTAGTTATTTAATTATATATTATATCGGCTATAGCGACAATTGCTGACAGACGGCGTTTTATGCAGTCTCACTTTCAGGAATTTTCTCAGTTTCGGGGCCTCACTTTCAGGAGTTTTCTTAGTTTTGAGGTCTCACTTTCAGGAATTTTCTCAGTTTCAGGGCCTCACTTTCAGGAGTTTTCTTAGTTTTGGGGTCTCACTTTCAGGATTTTTTTCAGTTTCGGGGCCTCACTTTCAGGAGTTATCTCAGGTCCGGGGTCTCACTTTAGAAGTATTCTTTGCTTAGAAAGTCTCTGTGTCAGGAGTTTTACTGTACCGACGTTCCCTCAGCAATTGGAATGACGATGCGTACGGGCTGACCGTTCACTAATAAATTTGAGCTTGCGATAACATACTATGTGGCAGGTAATAACGCACATAAATTATTATTATTGTTAGTAGGCGTAATCGGTCCTCTATTATGGAGGGTTAACAAACCAGCGAACAAAATCACTTATGTTTCTCATGAGGTTGCAGTGCCAAGATATGAGCGGTGCCTCCCCATTAGGTATTTACAGAAGCAGAAAATTCACAGTTTGCCCGTAGATTTACAGTACTTTAGTGACAGTCATTGATTACTCGTTATGAAAGACATACTACAGTGATATAATTTTGCAATGAGTGCAAAAGAGTCCCTCATGTACAAGGATTCTTTTACAGCAATATATTTATATAATCGATAAAGTTAGAGACTAACGCCAGAGGGCAATTAATTAAAGAGTGTGGTCCAGTCTCGAATTCTACATTGAGTTTTGAAATAATTTGAAGGGGAGAAATGGCTCAAGTATTCTCAAATCTTGAATTCTACATTAACTTTAAAAACAATTCGGGATGAAAAATGGCCGAGATGCGATCCAGCTTTGAATGAGTAGTTAATTTTAAGCATAATTCGTAGGAAATAAGTGGTTGAGATTTTTACCAGAGTTGAAGACTACATTACTTTTTCAATAGAATTAAAAATGCAAAGTGATACCGTCTTCAGCTCGACATCTATTTGTCGGTATAAAGCGTTAAGAAACCCTAGGTTCCAGACTTAGCATTCTACACAGGACTTTTAATGATTAAAAAAAAAGAAATGAATGAAGTGTTAAGTAACCTCGGTATGCGCTTGTGGGGAAAGAAGGAGAAGTAAATCAAGCCTGAGAGTCCCATGGCACTGTACGTATACTGTAAAAAAGAATTCAATGGGAGATGTAAAAGTATGTAGAACAGTATACACTGAGCCACAGAATATTGTGGAAATGAAGGATTAAGAATACCAGAGGGAAAGTAGAAGCATATAGGCTAGTGTTTTGAGTTTGCCTATAACAATAGAGAAAAGTCATACACACTTCTTTTATTTTTACACTACGCTTCAAAAATACTTTCATGATTTTACACTTGCGCTGCCATATATTATTTGCAGTGTTCGGTTGGCAAATAAACTAACGACAGGTTATTTTCACAGCAGTAGTATTTCACATCTTGTTCTTTCACTATAAATTCCCACTGTGTAAATGTCAAAGCGAATAAATAAAAATAAATGAAAGGTTTTCAAAACCACAGCAGGTATCGTGTACATTGTTCTTATGTAATATATTTCATGAGCTCCACTGTTTAAAACAACAACAAGCTTCTAGAGCGACAACAAGTGTCTTTAAGTTGTTAATCCTTAAAAGATGCGCCGTGTAGCATTATCATCAAAGGTCATTAGGAGGCTTCCGAAGTGACGAATGGTATTTTTTACAGTGTTCCTTCTTACAAGATTCGCATGGTTTGCTTGCTGAAGATTAACAAAAGGCTTTCAAAGTAATGCCAAGTATTTTTACATTGTTTCTTCGTACAATATTCGCCATGTTCGATTGTTAAAGATAGCAGATCAAAGCACAAGAATCGGACGGTAACATCTCCCATTAGGTAAGACATAATCTTTTAGCGCAAGGCACAGCCCCATATTATCTGCTCTCGTCATT
>LQNS02277097.1:40062894-40081822 GCA_001587735.2 Parhyale hawaiensis | reverse complement strand
ATTTGGAATAGACTCCCTTCCGACGTTGTTGGTGCGCAGTCGGTCAACTCCTTTAAAAATCGTCTTGACATACATTGGGAGAGACATCCTCCACAGCTAAGAACTCCTTCTCCACGAGTCGCTAGCACTTAAAAGTCAAAGCTTCCCAGGCCTTTTAAGCCGACTTCTTCTCACTTCCGCTCCATCTCTATATTTAAGCTCCGCATATCTGCGGCCATCGATCATGCTTGCGGGCATTAATGACCATCGCTTTGGCGTAGACTCTTCTCCCCTTCTTTTCTATTTTTTCTCCTGTCTTTTTTCTCTTTCGTCTTCCATTTTTTCTCTTCTCGTTTCTCCATTCCTCTACATTCTACTAACATAATGGCAATAGCTCATAGAGGACTGGAGTGTAAGTCCGGTGTCTTTATGGGAATGGGCCTTTTGATTCGTCTACTGCCGCCTATCTAATCTAATCTAGTGAAAGTCAGCGAGCGGTTTTATTCTCCTCTCAGGAGTTTATACCCTTCAATGCCGTTCAAATTCGCTCTAAAAAACACGTATCCAGTTCGTGTCCATGCAAAATAAAATATTGGGAGTTCTTCCAGTGACTCACGAGTGAGTTTCCCAGTATAAAAATGGATATCACGGTCTTTTCACCGGATACGTTTCTACTACTTATATTTATTCAGAATGGAGCAACTCATGTTGGACAGGGTTAATAACATTTTCAGTCACCTGTAGAGAGGTACTAAATGTTACTTTTTTAACTCCTGAAAGTTAAAAATACAAACGAGCCCCTATAATCAATGCGATGCTGATTTGATGATCTTATTAAAACAAGCTCGCAAGGTTTCCATGGTGAAAGGGTTAAATTATCATTATCATTATATATTTTGTTTAACCTCCGTAGCCGCAACTCAGGCGTTTCAACAGAGAATCTACTTGTGCAGTATTCAAATACCGCATATTTGGTAGGCGTGGTGGCCACGTGCGCTACTACGAGCAGGGAAACAAGGCATAAAGTGTAGTAGGAGACAATTAAGTGGTCGGCCCCTTTTGTGTCCTTTCACACGAGAGAGATTAGAGATGTCTCGCGTACCAGGTCGGCTATCTCGATCGACAGCCCACCTCACGGAACAGAAAGAGGAAAGTAGAGAACCTAACTAACTTTACAAAACTAACCTCGTCAGCAGGAGCTGCAGCCAGATGCTACATCCCCTGCGGAGAAGGCACTCGGGACCCTTGGGTGCGTGATGCCCAATGAAAGGGTTAAAACAGAAACTACTGAATAAGGGCGTTCGCAGAAACTCACACCTCGTAATATAGCACAATTAAGAGACTGAGAGGCATTGAACTCCGAACAGACAGCGGTTGCGGGATACGGACATACAAAGAACTCTTTAGTACCATTTTTGCTTCCATAAGGCAAGCTGTATAGACTCAGTATTATCTAAAAATATAGAATAGACAAATTGATTTTCCAAGTTTTTAAAATATGGGATTAATAAATGAGCTCAATTTTTAAGAAAAACCGATGTACAGTGATATTGACACATCGAGAGATTAACCCATGTACTAAAATTATCAGACGTGGTATGAATAGATTTCGTATCTATAAAATTTAGACGGACTTCTAACTACACAATATTCTGTTTAAAAAAAGTTTTTATAGGCGAGGCAAAGGTTCATGTATATGATGCACATGTTACTTCAAAATACTGAATGTTATTAATTTAAAGTATTGAAAATTTTCAACAGAGTTAGAGTCACTCCTTAAGTCATCCACGCTATGCTATCAAATAAAATTATTCAAAATTCTCAGTGGAGCTAGAGTCACTCTTTAAGTCGTCCATGGATTGATTTCGAAAATTTTCTCAATTTTATAACACAGAGCACTCATGAGTTTTTTACTCGGGTAAAAAATACCAATAGAAAGAAATTGTTCATCCGGCGCCTGGGAATATCAGACGATAATAATTGATTACATAACTCTTCACTAACTGTGGATTTACAAAAACAATAGCAATTAAAAATCCCAGATTTTTGGCATGGAAGAAAATTTCCAGTAACGTGGTGTACGACTGTGCTACATGCAGAATCAAAGAAGCTTATTATAATGAACCGAAAATATGTGTTTTGGAAATATAGAACAGCTCCAAAACCTTAAATGAATATTTTCGTTGGATTCAGCTACTGGAACACTGTGCATGCTACTTCCAAATATGCCATACTCGAATATTACACAAGTCTTATATAGCAAAACTGACCTCCAATATTAGCCTCTATGAGGAAAAGTTCCATGAGCTGCAGCACGACTGCCAGCAGTATAAGAATCACACATCCCTGATTAATTTTACGCGAATGCGTTACCAAGAAAAGTTGAGCTGCACTTTATGCAATGGTATGGGAAATTTCCATCGATAAAGAAACAGCGAACACTGCAGCACAAGCCAGACAAAATTAAAATTTACTGTCAGCGCAGGTGCCCAAGCACAGCTAGAAAAAATATTGCTTGTGAACAGAGAACTGGAGGTCGTTGCTACAATGTGGTGCAAGATCGGCAATTGCGATTTGTGCCTCCATGGTGGATCATAAGTTTTAGTCCTGATATACCACCATTAGAAAACATGGATATGCCGTTACTTCTGCATACATGGATATACCGTACGTTACTTCTGCATACAGGGATATACCGGACGTTACTTCTGCATACAGGGATATACCGTACGTTACTTTTACTTCTGCAGACATGGATATACCGTACGTTACTTCTGCATACATGGATATACCGGACGTTACTTCTGCATACAGGGATATACAGTACGTTACTTTTACTTCTGCGGACATGGATATACCGTACGTTACTTTTGTAGACATGGATATGCCGTACGTTACTTCTGCATACATGGATAGTATACCGTACGTTACTTCTGCATACATGGATATACCGTTACTTCTACATAAGCTGAAAGAGCCCATTATACCTGTGATATCGCGGTAGGTAGGGACATACATACACCGTAGTTCTGCCTAGGTTATATTGTTGTTATCAATACTTTCGACGAGTCTGTTACGTCAGTGTATCAGTGCTTGGAAAGATAAAAAAATTTTGGTCACAGTGTTACTTCTGAATGTGTTATATTGTTGTTATTGTACTCTTGATGAGTCCGGTATATCTGTAATAGGCGGTTGGTAGAAATATATATATTTACACAGTTGCTTCTGCCTGCGATCTGTATATTGATGTTTAGTATTCAATTTTACAATATATTTGCAAGGGAGAAATACTTTCGGGGATAGTGCATATAATTACATTTAGCTTGATAGACAATAAGAATTTTCCTTGCTGCTATGGCCAATTTATATAAAGTGCACGTTGACTCAAAAGCAAAGGATTGAACCAAGGCAGTAAGTGTTGGCCACAGGGTCAACAGAGAGTTGGGATGCTTGCCATGGGTTCTGCAACACTTCACTCCAGTCAAAAGAGATATTCTACACCAAGCAAACAAGTGCCATCCATTGCCACGGGAAATATTTTGCCATAATGGCAATAGCTCATAGAGAGCCAGGGCGTATGTGTCGGTGTCTCTTTGAAAATAGGCCTGTTGGTTCGTCTACTGCCGCCTATCTAATCTAATAGAACACTTCACAAAGCCGACAAGGAACATTCTGCACCAAGACTATTTAACAAACGTTGTCTCCCAAAGGTTCTGGAACACTTGACTGATCCCATAATTAAGCAACATTTCGTTTCAATACGTAGCAAGTTGCCCGCAGTCAGTTTAGGAACACGTCACTTAACTCAGAAGCGATAGTCTGCACGCACTAAGACAGCAACATGTTGTCCATGGGGTAAGTAGAATATCGGAATACCTGCCACACTTTCTGGAGCACTTCACCAATCTCCCAAGCAATACCTCGCACCAGGATAAATTTAGCTAGCGTTGTCTGTCTGCCATAAGTTCTGGAACACTTCAATAATCTCACAAGCAATATTTTGCGGCGATATAGCAAGGGCTCTTCTGGAACACTTCACTTAACTCAGCAGCAATGGTCCGCACTCAGAAACCAAGCGCGTGGTCCATAGGGTCAGCAGAATGTCGGGGCGCCTGGACGCTGGAAAAGCAGAGATGTCTTCAATTGGGACATGCCTTAGATTGCCTCTCTGCATGTACGCAACCATTCATCAGCGGCTGCGGTTGCAGCGATAAACTCTCTGATCCATCGCCTAATTTGCATTATTTATTCAAGAAACCTTTTGATTATGCTTAGGAAGGCTTGACATCATACCAAGCTCGCTATTCTCAAGCTGAAGGACAGATCCTTTCACAAGGGATTAAAAACTGCAGGTAAATATTACCAAAAGGTAAGTTAGATGTTGAGGAAAGCTTGGATACATATAAGGTAACTAAGCGTAAATAACCTAGGGAAGCAGGTGGAGAAGAAATTTACGGTGAAAACGAGGAAAATCGTGCTAGAGAAATTGAGGATTACAGAATATATGAATTAGGAGAAGATATATGTGCAAACAGATGACGATTAACATAAGGCATAAATTACCTTAGTCGTTTACAACATAGGCTATTATAAAAAAATGACGTCACGTCGACTAAGCGACTAGAACGCACTAGAGGATATTGTAAACTCAAAATACGATTTAAAGAAAGCGCTAAATTAACGCCCGTTTGCCGACACTTGGAGCTTCGTATGCCCATTAGTAAGCGACTAAAAAATATTCAAATCTCGGAACTAGCACAACGTTGTCAGGAATACCAATTAGCGCAGAAGCCACTAAGTAACTATAATAATGGTACGTGAAAGTAACTACTTTTGTGCAAAAATATGCCAATATGAACAATAAAGCGAAGTTAGTTCGATACAGCTCACACCCAGGAACGTTTTTGGCAGAGAGCACTTCCTGTTTCAAATGTGCCTGAGCAGTTCATTTGGGGCAGCAAAGCGATTAACACGACTCGTATCATACGACAGATGAGTTCTCGTTCTCACGGAAACCCACAACCTGCTGTGTAACGCAATTTTCCCGACAGGAGTCTGAATGAAGTTGAAGCTACGAACAGACGCTGCTCGTGGAGTGTGGACACACGTGCGGAACAGAACACTGTCGCCATCACACCAACGCTTGCGTTTCGTCACAGCGACATGAGAGATTTTAAGGAATAATGATTCAACGGGGAAAATTTCACAGGAACAATAAAAAATTCTAAAAAAAAGTATTAATTCCAACGTGCAAGAGCAAGTTGGTTATGGCAAAAGAAAAAGTAATTATTATTATTCAGAATTAGATGAAACAATTCTTCGATAAACACGAATCGCTTCTAAAGGTGTGAATGCGCTTAATATGAAAAGTAAAAGAAACAGCACTGAAACAGCTCAGGTAAGGAGCAGGAATAACGACAAAAATCAGAAGACATTACCTCAAAAATGCTTAATATGACAAACAGAGAATAAGTTTTAAGAAATGAAACATAGAGGTTTAAATTAACTGACACGAGAACAGCTATACAAATCAAACATTACTTGACGCTAAAATTGAAAAGGGTATGCAATGCTAAATCAAACAAACATCAGAGAGTCTCTGAAATAGACTCAAACAATGTTTAAAAAGTAACACCCATTTAACATCACAACCACAAGAGAAGCTTAGGTATTCATAGTGAAAAGCAACAAGTAGAGTGAAAAATATCAAACAAACATCACTGTGATATAAGACGTATTTAAAATGTTATATACGACATATACACAAGAACAACTTACAGAGAACAAATGCTGACCCTAATGACCCTGAAATTGTTCGCATTTAACATGTCAAACACACGAACAGTTTACGGATATCATACACTGACCCTAAAAATAAAACGCATTTAATATGACAAACACAAGAACAGCTTAAGTAGTTATGGCGGGAGAAAAACAAATATTCATGAGATGGATCAGACAAACGGTATTAGCGGACCTCGCATGGCTATACGAACCACACAAAGATGACCTCTTCCAAAGAGGGCAGGCGGGAATTGCTGAAGAATTTCACTTGCGGCAACATCGTCGAATCAATAATGCATACAGCCATGCATTGAAGATGTGTCCAGGTTCTCCTTCGTTCTCTTCGTGTACTTCATGGCTAGCAATTTTTCTTGAATGACAATTAACCTATAAGAGCCCTCTTTAATAAAATGGGATTGTTATAACAGTCACTGTTATATTACGGCACGAGACAAAATGCTTTATCTAATGCACACACTCTTATCCTTGGTCTCATCATAGTCATTGAATTACTTTTTCCCTTGCATAGAAAAAAAGCATCGTGACTCTACACACGTAAGGTGAAGTGTAAAACGTCACCTGGACCTCATTCGAAGACCCTCAAGGAAGGCAGAGTAGATATAGCTACATACAAGAAACCCTCACCTAAAAGTGACATTGCTCGAGAAACTGCACCCTAGACAAAATCATTGAGGTTTCTTAAAGGCAAATACGCACACTCATGCACTGAAGCATTGCCCTGCTTATTTTCGTATATTCTATGTTTTTATAATTTTATTTCACAACATTCCAATAGAGCAAAGTTGTTCAAAAAATTACAGTCAAGTAATGAAGCTTGAAAATATTTTTAAGCGCACGCATTTATGAATTGCAGATATCACCTAATCATTTTTTTATGCATTGCAATCAATAACAAACCTTTCCTATAAAGTGAGAGGGCTCGAGACCATACAGCCGCTACAAAATCCTCGAGGTTTCTCACATGCATTGAAGATGCATTGAAGATGTGTCCTGGTTCTCTCTTTTTTTTTTTTCTCGCGGGGACCCCTAACAACCCGTTCTTCTATTGTGAGACGATTTTCTCTTGGCTTGAGCACACTCATTCCAGGCGAGACATAAATTTCTAGCTTGCCCGTAGTTATACAACGCGAACCTTGGTGCTCCAGTGCCTGGATTCGTCATGGAAGCCTTAGTTTGGCGACGGGCATGGACATGAATGTTCGGAAACGATTTTGACGTGAATTTAGCACCCATGACTTTGTGCGGGTGAAAGGTTAAGCGCGAACCAAAAGCCATAGCATCATTTAGGCATCATCAGTGTCACTATCACGATGTGCACAAGCACTGAAGGTCGTAATATTTCAAGAGTCGTAAAGCGTCGATGAAGCTGATACCGGGGTGTAGGAAGGAAAATTTCCGCCCGTTAAATGAAATGTATGTGGCCATATCGCGTTGCAATTACAGCACAAGGAAATTAATCTCGCAAGCAGCAGACCCGACCCGGGGCACTCAAATACAGTCAAACGTGTATAAAAAATCATCGTGCGACGGGAAGTATTAAAGGGAAGGATAATCTTTTACGTAAAACTTCCTTAAAAAAATCATCTTCGATAGGGCGCTATTGAAAAAAAAAGAACCATCTGCGATGACGGAAAACGTCCGTAAAATATTTATACAGAAAGATATATCGTTTTTTAGAAAACGTGAATGATATTCACCAAAAGGTAAAGCAAATTGTACTTCTAGAAAAAATTCAGAAACCCAAAGAGAGCAGCAGCAGTTGTAAAGGAAACGTCGGATTGACTGCACACCCAAACTGGGAAACCCACATGCACTGGTGGGTGCTGCAGAGATTTGACATGCACTGGCTCCTGAAAAGTTGACGGCTGCAGTCGATCACAGATCGTCAAGATCTATGGTGTCAACGACGGAAGGCTCTTATGCGACGACTTGCAACCACACATCCCCTTCCTTTCGACCACCCCCATTTCTTTTTAGGTTCAGTGCCCCCGAAATTGCACCCGGAGACTGAATTCTGACTCAGTAAATGAAGCGGTTGCAACCTAGGATGCTGAACTGAGGACACTGAACGTTGCAGGTTCGAATGCCAATCTATTTGAAAGCGAGTACTTCTTCTTGCACCCCTTGCGCTGACTCAGCATTTGATAGGTACCTGCACAGCTGTCGTGTGACTACTTACCTTTCCCAAAAATTAAAAGGGTTGGGAGACACGGGTCGTTGCAGAATAACCTTCCGTCGATGGTGCCATAGTTCTTGATGATGCGTGGTCAACTACAACCGCTAACTCATCTGGGACCAGTTGGCCTTTGTTTGGAGCATGAACCAGTGCGTGTGGGTTTCCCAGTACGTAGGGGTTGTGGTCAACTTGACCTTACCTCTACCTTTCAACTCACCTATTGGTAACAGTCGTGAACCTGCCTATTTCGCGTCTAACAGTACCTAACACTCAAACATGCACTGCGGGTACAAGAAAGGAAATCGACCATGCAGACAATCGCCTAAAGACGGACTAAAACAGAAAAATACTGACATTTCTTGCAACTGTATTGCAGGTAACAATCTAAAGACACCTGAGAATGACCCTTTCAAGTATGGGGGGGGGGGTACAAATTATGAACCACAATACGCGTCTTGTGTAATGCGCATTGGTGCACTATGTAGATCACCCACGAATATGCTGTTTTTCTTGGCAGTAAGTGAAATCATGAACTACCATCAAACATAATTTCAATAGATATTTATGCATTAACTCTTGTTGGTGACGGTCGACATTATAAGTAGCCTTCGTTCTAGATTCTAAAAGAAGGTTTGTCGTTCATCGCTTCCACTATTACGCGAGAATAAAATTAGGCAAGAGCTGTAATTTTTGTGTTTTTTCGCTTTTGCACCGCTATATTTTGAATTTTGTGAGATTACTGGTGCATTTTCATTTGTGATGTTTTATTTTATTGATAGCTAGTGTAGATATTCAAAGAAAAGTTGTCATATTTTACTATGATAAATAGTATTTATTAAGAAAATAAATTACTTTTTACTTCAGATAAAATTTTATCTAAAAACACTGAGCAATTTACTCCATAAAATTCTCAACATGAGAAAGTTAACTCGAAGAAAGATTGGCAATGCAGATGACTTTCAGAGGTGCCAGCCTCATACACGCCGCAGGCAGCAGACAATGCAAAGTCCTAAAGATAGTGGTGACGTTAACATTGACAATGTGACGTTGTAAGCCCCTGCCAAAAGTGTCAGCCTCACGTATGTAGACACAGCAGTGTCAAAATCCGAGGACGGCAGGAATTATAATTTTGAAATCTGATAATTCAGTCCAACAACCAAAGGTGTGAGCCTCATACTTCGCATTGCGTGCATGAGTTTACACATAGCATGAGTAATATCAAAGAAAACTGACAATGCATGGCGGCAGCTACCAAAGGTGTCAGCCTCATGCAGACCACAGGCCACGCAAAGGCTTCACGAGCGCAAGGGCCATAATAAAAATGACATAGTGAAATTTGAAGCAAATTGAAAGAGACAAAGAGAAACCAGAGGCACCTTACACGACTGCTGCCGGCAGCATTCCGGCCACCGCTGACTGCCACTGCAAAATCCTAATGAGAGCAGGAGCAACAACAAAGCCGGTGAAAGACTTAAGAGAGGAGAATATAATAATAGCGAAACTGGCGAGCCCGGCCATATAAGGAGTGGATGGACACCAGGCTCTCTTAAGGGCAGAGGTTGGGAGAGAAGTGGTCGGTTGCGAACGACTTTTGGTACACCAGGCGAAGCAACCGAATCGGTGGGTTGAGAAGACATAGAAATGATGAACTTTCAAAATACAGGCATTTTATGAACGTTGCGTTGATGGGGCTCATGTTATTTTATAAATTTACACCCTACGAGGGGTAGTGAGTCATGCAGTTCGTCGCGGTGTCTCACTCGCCGAGTCAACGCTGTCGAATGTGAGTCATGCTATGCTAGTTATTTTCAACTATCGCGTTCGATGTACAGTTTGGCATGTTTCACTTTATTGCAAATGATGTTAATAAATAGATACAGGCCATAGTTGATTGCATAATACCAATTAATGCCGGTACGTGGTTCATTGCTTAAAAACATTAGAACTGGTGTTACACGCTTCTACGATGAACTCCTGTATGAAACAAACTGTATGTAATGGCACGTATTGACAAATCAGTGTCTTCATTCAGTGGAGAACGATCTGACTCAAATTTAATCCAAGTAGAATACTTCACTTCACATGTGAACAGTTTAAGAGTTCTTTTCTACTTGATGTGAACGTGACGCAGTCCGCACTCACAAAGCTGACAGAAAAATTTAAATAAGCTGTGAAACCATGCCAAATTTTCAACAATTTTGGTGCCTTGTGCCACCACGTTCATGTAAGTAACTGCTTAATTTTCTTTTACACATGGTTTAGAACCAATCGAAGGTAATTAATAGAAATGATACGAGACGAAAAACAACGCACTTAAAATATTTCATTTGAGTCAAAGTGGTAGAACAAATTCTTTGAAAAAACACCATACTTGGCAGAGCAATAATTTACTTGCAGACTATAATTTCAAAGACAATTTTTTCAATTTCTAGAAGTTTTTACCTTCTTCTCGTACGACGCTCTAGGACTAAGCCCGTGGACTTATAAATGAAATGGAATGAAGTTGCTGTGTAAAGAGTCGATAAGGATAACTATTAACCGTTTAACGCCCACGACTACTATATGGTCCCATTTCAGGACTCTTCCTATGAAATAGTGGTTATTAATTCGAGCGTTGAAGGGTTAAGGCTCAACCGAAAACGATAGTGCAATTACAAAGCAGCTGGGCGCGCCATACGGCAACGGTCCCTATATTTATCTTTCCCTGCGCCGTGAAGCCTCTTTTTAGGTATTACGGCCAGTGGTCCTGACAAATTTACTTCAGGCTTTATGATCAGCGGCCCTTTCAGTTATAAAAACAAAGATGTAATTAATTTTCCAGCATATTCGAACTTCCTATCATATACCCACGGTAGCAGCGGGCCTTACGTGCTGCTCAGTAACTGTTGTGCTGAGGGTCCCGGGAACAATCCCCACTCCAGGTAAGCGATCTTTGTGTGAGGCGCTCGGCGCGCTAAGTCGGCGAATATGCTTGGTGCGCATAGCTACCGTGGGGGCACTTACCTTAGGGTAAGAGGGGTTCGGGTCGCTGAACCTTTCCCTAATTGCGCCATAGTTCTTAGCGACCTGTGGTCAGCTACAGCAGTACTTACTCCTCTGGGGCCAGTTGGCCTCTATCTGCCGCACGAACCAGAGCGTGTGGGTTTCCCAGAAGAGGGTGCAGTCAAAGTAGACTTTACCCTTATAATTATATAAGTTTTTTTTGGTTAAACGGACACAGCTCACACGGCAAATTTCTGCCTGCAGACGACCAAAGGGTTGCTAATCTTCAGAAAGGGCTCGCAGGATCGGAATAAACAGGACAAAAAGGCCGCGCCCAGCGAGGCGAAGTAGCGATAGGTGCGTAGGAGTGGCACCTTGTGACTGACCATCACGCGTAGGTGTCCCTAATCTCCCTCGCGTCCGCAGCTGCAGCTCACAGAAGCTCGGCGTCATCGTAAAGAAGGCGGCCACGCCAAATTCCTGTTCATTCGCAGGCACTCAAGCCCAAATTAGACGTCAAAAGTAGGAATTTAAAGCCCAATAGCTACATTATACCTATACCGAATAGGATAGTCAGCGAGCACAAAGAGTGCGGTAAGCTTCAGGTAGTAATGTCATTAAAATACGTAATTTTTCTCCGCCATTTTAGTTATCCCTCAGAGACTTTTGGACGGAGCTGGAAATTAAAGTCGTAAACCAGCTTCATATGCGGTCTAAATTTTTGTTAAGGATTTTCTGATTCTTCACTATCAAGCCCATAATCCTATCCATATCAGGCTGTGTTCTTTAGCTACACTCTGCCACACAGAAAAATGGTTGTTTGCCATTAAGCAAAATTAGTTAACTGTAAACTACTTTGTCGTTTGAATTTGCGTCAATGCACATTGTCGTTGGTGATGAACAACAGATGAACAAGACCGTTGTGATGAACAACAGTATCTTTCACGATTAATTATTATTGCACTAACTTCGTTAGTGATATGAAACCAGATTTTTTTATCGTAAAGAACATACTTTTCTGCGAGCACGAACAGATACTGCTCCCGGATCGAGGACACACACCATGCTGTCGCCTATACAACGTCGCTTTTGTTGCCCCACACATCAGGATGCAATAACAATTTTTTTGGCCGCCATATATGTACTCTCATGTCATCAAAACAAAGGCTGGCATGACGTCAGAGATTGTCACAGCCATTAGCATTGTGGCAGGTTTTCCACCACGAGAAGATCGACTCCTCTGATTGGCTATGACGTCACGGAATGCAATTTTTTAGTCAGGTTCGAGCCCTCGCGTCCTGTTGGTTTTTACATAACTAGTATACTGAGTAGCTCTAGCCTCCGTTTCCACAGCAATGGTGATCTTTCGAAAGAAGAAAGAAAGAAAGAAAGAAAGAAAGAAAGAAAGAATGAACATATATAGTATGTGGAATATGGAGCCCATGCACGAGGGTGTTTGTATACAGGATCATGGCGCATAAAAGCAGCAAGTAGGAAAAGAAGAGGAAGAATAGAATCAAGCTTCATTAGTAGGAATATGGAAGCGTAAGATAGCAAAGTGGGCACGAAGGAAACACGTCCCAAAGGCCAGGCTAATGGCTGAAATAACCTGTAAATCCGCTAGGAAGAACGAACCTATCTAACCTGAACCTATGGCCCATCCTAGGTCCCCTGAGGGGTTATGATGAGTTCTACCCCAGCAACAAACATATACGTCGAAGAAGGACACTAAGCGATTTAGGGAACCATTTCTTCTTACCTTAGGTATGTCTTTCTATTCTTAATATTAAAAAGCATAATCTAACCTGATCCAAAAGTTAAATGCAGGAGCCCGAAGATACCAAGTGTCTTACCAATGCTGACATGAAGGGACTTACTCAACTAACTGCTGTCGCTTACCCTAACATAGAACACAAAGTCAGCGATAAAATAAAAGCATCGGTCCGGCGCCCATGTGAACATAAAGGCACTAAGTCAGGCGCCAATGTTAATTTAACATAAAGACGCGAGCTGACATGTCAATCAACTATAAAGCCCGCTGCAGACGACAGTCTTATGTTCTGTGTTTTCACTTCACCGCGTTCGAAAGCGTTGCTGTGTCTGCGTAAACAACAAAGAGAGTAGTGCTTTCATAGACGATATTCGCTAAAAATTTGAAAAGACACATGACAGTGCACTAGGTATAGAGACACGGGCTATGGCAATGAATACGACGGTAAACATTTTATCGAAACTTTTGGTAGACACGCAGTCGTGTTCACAATGGCAGCACGAAAAATTCGAACATGGTGAAGTGCAAACACAGGACAAAAGACAATCGTCTGCAGCGGGCTTCAGCGTTTAACAAAAGGTATAAATTTTACGATAAAGAGCTGCAAGAACCAACAAGATTATGCGTAGATGGGATTTGCCAGAACCATTTTTAAGCAAAGAAAAAAAACTACAAATGACTGGTTCACCAATACACTTGGAAGTACCAGGCGCAGATTGACAACACTTACATGCACCAGGCGCAGACTGACAACACTTGCATGCACCAGGCGCAGACTGACAACACTTGCATGCACCGGGCAGACTGACAACACTTGCATGCACCGGGCAGACTGACAACACTTGCATGCACCGGGCAGACTGACAACACTTGTATGCACCAGGCGCAGACTGGCTATGCATGGCGAAAATGTAAATTTTTAGCTGGAGAACCAATACCTCCTAGCATTGACAGGCGCCCAGCGCACTTGGATGCACTAGGCGTTGACGGGTTAGGCAAGACGACAATAGTACATTTTCAAGCTAAAAAACGACGTATTTTTAAGAAAGCACGACGCACTCACCCTCAGGAACCCCACAATTAAGTAACGAAATGACGCATGGCAAAGTCGGCGATGGCGCAGGGAGGGAAGAGCGCTCTGGCTGCAGGCGTAGCAGGCGGACGGGAGAAATAGACGTCGTATAAATATCAAAACATTATTGCTCCTGCAGTACGAACGGTCCTGGGAAGGCGATACGAAGGACAGCCAAAAGCAGAAGAAGATGAAGAACGCCCAAGCTTTTCCTCTTGGTAAACGCCTAATGATTTTTGATAAAAATTTCCAAATGATAAAATACATATCAACGCCTCGTCCGTTATTGTTGTATATATATTAGTAAATGGTATCAACTACGTATGAAGTAACGCCTGGTCCCATTTTGTTTCATGATTTTAATGGATTTTAATGATGTATACGCGCCTCACTATATTTTATACTACCCGCACTATATTACTCTTGGGGATACTGTATGGGAAAGGTCCTCTCATACAGTTCCGAGAGGAAGGACCACATCATAAACAATTCATGAGTTGAAAAAAAAATCAAATAAATAAATTGTATAAACGACACGTAATAGCCTAGTAAATTTCAAATTAAATTTTTAAAATGAAAATAGAAATTTTAAAATTCAAATTGAAATTTTGAAAGACGATTTAATAATAATGAAAAACACTTCTAAAGGGTTATAATTAGTTATACATGTAAAAATTTAATCAGTTTTTGAGAATATTGATAAAGGCACTGAATTACTTGCGTAAATGTTTGGAGTGTAATAGAGTAAAAATGTGTTATAAATTTTAATAACATAACTTAATGACTACATATATCTATAGATATACGCTTAACACTTGCTTGATACAGATTATCAACGGTTGCAAAGGGACAATGAATTTTTGACAAAATTCTAAAGAGCCAACACTTGGTTAAACGCCTCATAAGTTATTGATAACATTTCTAAATGCCGTTAACTAGGACTACATGTTTATTGACTGTGCGGTACAGTTGTTGAAGGTTATCAGCTACACGTGAGTGCCCATTGAAATAGTCGCCGATATTTTTTAAAAGGCCATCACAAGGTGCAAACCAGTGCTGAGTTTCTCATAGTTTCTCAAGAAGCTATCAATTTCACATTAATGTCTAAAATTAATGTAATTAATTAACGTTCTAAAATAATAGACTCATGATAGATACTCCCTTTTTCATTCGCTCAAAGTTAAACGTTGAGCACCTCAATCGCATTCATACCTGCAGAACGTACACAGCATGCAGATGATGTTAGCTTTCAAACAGTACTGACTACATCCTTCGCTTTCATCACACCAAATTCGCTTTTTTTGGTCATCCTATGATCAGCGGCCGAAATACGAAGTTGCTTCCGTTTAAACGAGAAAAAATTATTTAGCTTTCTGTATTTTAATTCACTCTAATTTCGAAGAGATACCAGAAAAACTTAACTAACTAGTAAAAATTGTTAAGCCAGGTAACGTGCTGGTTAACATTTTCGTACAACCTTTGGTAGACACACCGTGGTGTTTACTCAAGATATTCAGATACTGAATATTATTATTTTTTATCACAATCATCTACATGCAGAGACCAAATGATTGTCCTATAAACCCTTCCCAGGAAGCGTATTTTTGTAAGCGATAGTCATGTACGCAATCAACCAAGTTGCCTTTTATGACAAAATATGTTTTGTGTGCGTAATTTCTTAAAGTGTAGGAAGGAACGCTCTCGAGTTAGATTGGAAGATAAGAAATTTACAAACGATGTACAAGCATTACTGTCGGGATAGAAAAAAGCTTAGGATTCGGTAAATGTTCGCATCAGTTTATGGACGACCTTCAAGAAGAAAATTACAAGTCAAGCGTCAAAAACTATCAATTTTTCACTTTGAAGGGTACTTGACGCAAGCTTTCGCAATATCCATTGCGGAACGAAGAAGGTTCTAAATGGAAGACAGCGTGTTTTCGACGATAACTCGTTTTCTTAGGCAGAGTAAATGCGTAACTGTTCACGATATAAAAATCAGCTAATCCAAACAGATTGTACTGTCGAATTCGAAAATTTTATTAACACAAATTTTACATATGGAATAAATATTCTTTCACCAATAGAACGATTCATATTCATTCAAGTTGATTGTCTCAACGGCCATGGAGTATATAGCGTTAGATAATATGAACAAGCTTCAGTGGCGGGTACGGTCACCGTTAATCTGCTTGAATAATCACAACAAAATTGTAGTCAGAATCAAGACCATTATCAATATTGTTTCGACTTTCATGAAAAGCATGTTAATTGATTTTAATGTTACCACAGCGGCAACGATTTTTATTAACTATATGCTAACTGCAGTTAATGTTACTCCAGTCACAACATACGGTATGCTTGTATTGTGAACACAACCTTAAATTACAGAAAAAATCGCTTTCTCATTAATAATAGTATACGTAGTTCTCGCTATGTGCGAATTCCTACTTTAAGCCTCCCTACCCACAGAGTACACTGTGATCCAAAGAGAGGAAGAAAGAAGGGACAAAGAATGTCATGAGAAAAGTGGAACTCATGCACGAGTCAACACGCATAGGAACAGCAAGTTGGGAAAGAAGAGGAATAACAGAACAAAGCCTCATCAGTAGGAGGATGAAGATGAAAAGAAGATTGGCTCTCATGTGATTGAACAATTGAGATCACTGATTCTCTTTATGTGAGAAAATTCGCTTCTCTGTAGTTTACGAGTTATGCGCTTGACGCATGCTACAACACGCGTATATCTTTGTTGTTTTCTTGTTTACAGTTTTTCCATACTGATCGATGGTTTTAATATACCATTATTGTACGTTTTAATTGTGCATTTCTGCAGTATCATTACGGAAAGTGTCAGAATTATCATTTAGGGGTAAATGATGACTCATAGAACGTAACCCCTTTGTATACTATAGAAACATTTTGTATATACGAATTCACCTAGTGCGAGCTTTGTCGGGACCTTAATCATCGCTTATCACAAAAAGCAGGTGCACTGTTTGTACCACCGAAGAGTTGCTTGATACCAGTCATGTCTGCAGACGTAGGCTGAGTGTATCCATGTATTTTTCCCTGTGCGTGGCCACCTATCTAGGCCTATGTGACCGAGCCCCATCGATATTGTGAAATTTAGTTAGGCCTACTTCGTACTTTTTAGCGTATCTCTGAACCTATTATCTTCTCAATAAAAGATATTTGATCTGATTATCTGCCACTGACAGGTGGACAACGTTAAACCAAAGCGTCTACTGACCTCTGTACAAGGCGCTTAACGCTATACTTATATCAGGTAAAATTATTTTTCTAAAAGGTTTTTTTGTGCTGCTGCAAAGCTCAAGTCAACTTGACTGCACCTTAAACATGGAAACCCACACACACACTGGTTCTTGCTACAGCTATAAGTCAACTGGCCTCGGAGGAGTAAAACGGTTGGAGTCGACAAAGGGTCGTTCAGAAGTATGGCGCCCTCGAAGGAAGGTACAATGACCCAGGCGCCTCCTCCCCATCTCTGAGAAAGGTAAGTGCCTCCACGGCAGCTGTGCGTACATATTCTGCTTAGTCAGTGCAGCCAGCGTCGCAAAGAGCTCGCCTATCTGACTTGGCTTCGAACTTGGCTCTACTGGTTTCCGAATTCAGCACGGAAAGCTGCTCCAGGAAAAAGCCTTTATAGCTCACGATGTAGCAGTCTGGTGCAGATAGGGTTAATCTTTTCATTTAATGTGCGTCATGTATAGAACTTTTCAAATAGCGTTAATCCTACGAGAAAGGGAAAAATTAAATACTTGGCGAGATACAGGCAGTGTGCCACTGAAGCGCTGGCAGTAGAATTTCTACAACTACATTAAATAATGAATGAAAGGAATAAGTTACTACTTGTGCGACATGTTAAGATTGTCCAGTAAACATTTTATTTATTCGGTATAATTTAAAAGACTATTTTTTTCCTCTAAAAAATAATGTCACAGCAAGTACTTAAACAACGCCAATGACATTTATTATCTCCCGCAACTTTCAGGGCGGCAACACCAAAAAGGGAAACAATTATATAGCCGATGACATCTGAGCATCAGTCTTAATGCCATGGGGGGCTATAGTCTAGGTAGTTATACATCTAGGGAAATATAAAAATTTATACTAATTATATCGCTTGAAGTGCAACAAAAACATATTGTATATTCATGGATGTATGCCGAACTCTCGAGAACTTCGAGGTTTCCTAAACACATAAAAACCATTTCCTTATTAGTAAACGATTACTGTTTCTTAGACGCATTCAAAATGACTGCAAATACCATATATTTCTGACGAACTATTAGAAAATGAATAAAATTTTCTAAGAAAACAATTGGTTCTATCACTGGTTCACAAAGTGGTCGTTGCCGCAGCATTCTAAACCACAATCCAAAGATGGCCCTAAGTAACGGCAGAGGGACATGGAAAGTAGTTAATAAATATGAATCAACAGGAAAATATGGAAGGCGTGGTGTCACATCTAAATATAAGAGCCGAGAAGACGTTATAGAATCACACCTGGAAGGCAAAGAAAATTTGCCTGGAAAAGCCGGCCAACCACTGGTCCATTTTTTCACCAGATGCGAAGACTGTAAGCAAGTAACTTATTGCTTAAACGATTTTGGGAACCGATAGGAAACAACCCAATGCTTGGTACAGTTTCGGAACCACCGTTTCTTAGTCTTTGCCAGATGCAAAGCTTGTTTAGCAAGTAATTAAGACTGATGAAAATTCAAAGCTTGTTAGCAATTACATTTCAGGTAAGAAAAATTCTAAGGCTGCTAGCAAGTGCCTAACGCAATGCTTGGAGAAAACTTTGGGAACCACTGGTCCAACTCCTTAGCAACTACCAAGACTGTCAGCACGTCGATCAGAAGCGCATGTTACGCTCAAGCTTACGTAAAGCGAACTCCCCAAACAAAATGCACCAACAACAGCAAAGCTGCACAATTCCCAGGCGTCCGTCACCAATAATGGTTACCAATACGAGCGTAAACGGCAGGGATTAGTCGCTGTTGCAAAGGACAGAACGCTTGCCAATACCAATAAATCCGATTGAGTTTGACCCTTTACCTCTCTAGGGGACTCTTTGGTCACGTTTTAACTGGAACTATTCGTGCGACAAGTGATGTTT
>LQNS02277097.1:40022188-40052627 GCA_001587735.2 Parhyale hawaiensis | reverse complement strand
AAGCAAACGAACTGCTCTGCTAGATCAAAACAAATCTAGAACAGAGCTCGTCCGAGCGTACAACAGCGATCCATCAGGAGACGAAGCAAACGAACTGCTCTGCTAGATCAAAACAAATCTAGAACAGAGCTCGTCCGAGCGTACAACAGCGATCCATCAGGAGACGAAGCAAACGAACTGCTCTGCTAAATCAACACAAATCTAGAACATAGCTCGTCCGAGCGTACAAAAGCGATTCATCAGGAGACGAAGCAAACGAACTGCTCTGCTATAGACCAACACAAATCTAGAACATAGCTCGTCCGAGCGTACAAAAGCGATTCATCAGGAGACGAAGCAAACGAACTGCTCTGCTATAGACCAACACAAATCTAGAACATAGCTCGTCCGGGCGTACAACAGCGATCCATCAGGAGACGAAGCAAACGAACTGGTCTGCTAGACCAACACAAATCTAGAACAGAGCTCGTCCGAGCATAGAGTAACGATTCATCAAGAGTAAGGCAGAAAGCCTCTCTTATCTCTCCCAGGCTCGACACACCACCAAATCGAGCGCAAAAACGAAGGTTTAGGAGGAGTTTGGAGCATTATTCCTATCTTATCGATGGGCACGGTGTCGAATACATTAGTTGCATGGAACTTCTAGCATCAATTAAAGGCCGAGTGTTGTGTCATTTGATTGAGACGGACGACTTGCATGTAAAGTAAGTCTATCCTGGCTGGTCTCAGCATGCTAGAGCGCCCCAGGCAATGGCAAAAAGAATGCTTCCAATTGGCTGATGAGAAACAATACAGGTTTGGAGCAGAAACATCTCAACTTGGTAAAAAATAGAGGATGAGAAAAAAGAAACAGCTCTAAAGTTGAGGTGCAAAAGATAAACTAACAAATAAATCATTAGTCGATTGTTCTTGATGCGTAAAAGAGGAACCATGTAACAGTGTTTATGTACAGCATAATGATTTTGCAATATCCTCAAAAGTACTGCAAGAAGGGGTATTAGAAATTTCTTAGCCATATGTTTACTACCCCCACAAAATTTCTGGCGCTTCCCAGAAGCTGTTCTAATCTTTGGTGCGGCAAAAAAAAGTACTCTTGGAGAGTTGAACGATATTCGAAAAACTGGTAATTTCCCTTACCAATAGCGGCGTTGTAGATTCATACTGTGCGCCAAAAAATTGCTGTATTTTAGCAGTTGCTTGGTATGCTATGAATAACAAAATTAACAGAACGTTGCCTATGTATTTTGACGTTGAATTGGACTTCCACACACATCGCATTGTCAAAGTAACCCAACCCTAGTTTGGATCAAAGCACTCTTCTAAAGCTGATAACACGTTACTTTAGCGCTTTGGACTTATAATGGCTGTGCCGTAGTAACTCATTTACTTATTACGAACAGCAATGATGTTGATGCCAAGTTTTGAAGTAATAAATGTACCGTTCACTAACAGCTTCATAGCTGTCTGTACTATATAGTACAAAATTCGTAACAAAATTTAAATATAGTTACACTATTAAAGCGTTTTGAACTTCTAATGTACTAGAAGGAGCGTTTATTAACAGCAGCTCAGCCCTATGTCTACCAGCATACTATAAATAACGAAAATGACACCTTATTTTTTTAATTACAAGTGCTCTGTCTAGAAACAAGAACTTCTACTCAGCCCAATCTGTACCAGCACGCAATTTTAAAAACGAACTTTATGGCACGTTCCTACAACTTATTGAAATTCCAATAGCTACACCAAGCACTAGACTACCAGTTGCTTTGCTCTCTCTCTGTACCACAAATGTATCTTCAAGTTCTTCAATATGTAGCTCAGAGAATTTTGAGTTGTAAGTAATATCCTTAAAAAATACTTTATTAACAAATCCTTAGTCCTATTTCCACCAGTGCTCTATCTTCAAATTGTAAAATTTGATGTCACTCACAAATTCATTTTAAGCTGTAGCATCCGTAAAATTCACGACTACCAGTTGCCCAAGTACATCATTATTATATTTACAGGTTCAAAAGGGAGAAACCAACCGCTCCCCAAAGAATTTTGAATTGCAATATTCCTCCATAAAAGAACACTACATACTGTATCCTCAGTGCTATCTGTACAATCGCTGTATCTTTATATTGTTACGGTTTATGTCACAAAATATATGAAAGGCAAAATCCATAAATAAATACTGCCTACTGTAATTACTAGTTGCTTAGCCCTATCAGTACCTCTGCTGTATCTTCACATTTTTAAGGTTAGTTTTAGTCATAAATTTATTTAAATCTTAATATAAGTAAAAAACAAGATTACCAGTTGCTCAACTCTATCTGTACCAGTGCTGTATCTTCAAGTTACTCATGTTGATGCCACTGGCCAAAGCACTTTGATTTGTACTTGTATTAGTCGAAAAAATGCTATATTACATAGTTCTTAGCCCTATCTTTACCAATGCTATGTTTTCAAATAGTTAAAGTTGATAGCCCGACACTTACAAGGCTAGAGACCTGTCTCATAAGGGCAGAAGCTGAGTCAGCAACTGGGTTACATATTGAGGCCATCCATTGTCTTTTCCTTTCCATAGATCATCCTCATAAGGTGAAGCGATATATCACATTCACGGTCATGTACGCTTCCATTCTTTTATACATGATCTACTAGGGTCTATTTGTTGCATCGTAAGGTCCATTTGTTTGCTGCAACGCACCTGGTAAACACCGAGTCAGTTTAGGTAGTGAGGGGGCCAATTTTACAGCGAAAAGACCACCCTAGGCCAGGACTGAAGATCGAGTAAAGATGCAATATCGTCAACACGAACACCTGGCATACATGAGGTCAATTTCTGTTTTCTTTGGATAGAGAAGATGCAGTTTTAGAAAAGGGCCACTTTTTATCACACTAAGGAACGAAAAAAAGATGCAGTAACGTCAACACATATACCTGGCATCCACAAAACCACTTTAATATAGTCAGGATATAATTTTAGATAGAAAACAGTATACGGCCGAGTACAGATCAAGTAAAAAGAAAGCATCAGTAACATTATGTATATATCAAAGTGTAACCGTCTTGGTCAGCATCTTTGTAGTGTACTATAATGTCAGACATGTTGAAGCGATATTCGGGAATATTACAAGTCTTTACTTCCCAAGCTAGGAAGCCAACATCTGACCCCAAGACAACGAGCGTAGAGCTCTTTTCACTCTACTACTACTACTACAACTGCTGCTCTTGAGTCTTAAGAGCGCAAAATTTCAAATCCATAGGTAAATTAACTGCAGTTTGTTACTTACGTAAACTGCCTGTGCTAAACAGCGCTATATTGGAAAATAAGACTGAACAAATGCCCCAACGAAAAAAAAACATGCGTGGTTACTAGCGGCTATAGTGACACAATACCGCTATTAAATATCGAAGTGAATAGAGTAAAAACAGTGACGAACAGAATTAACTACTATCTATTAACTTATATATTACATCCAAAAACTGGCAAAAACGTCAAGAACTAACTGCTGTCCGGTGTATATGTACACTGCTCTAGCTCACACAAGTAGCATAGCAAGATAGGATTATTAGAGCTCCAGTTGCTGAGCCTATATCGTGCCTTACATCTCCTAAATATTTTTATCTCGCCATTTCTACAAGACAGTGCATGTCGAGGTGGAAGAGAACTCACACGAGTTCAATTAATTGATCGTAAGTGGCCAGTGCTCTACTGTATAGTACTGGCAAGAAGCAAACCGTAGAGCAAGAAGGAAGAAATCCTGCCTACTTAACCTCACGAACTAACATCAGCAAGAAGTGCGACCAGATGCAACACCCAACGCGGCAATTCACACATGCTGATAGCTTATGAAATGTTAGATCTATAATAAAAACTGAATTTAGATAACAACGAAAAGAATTAAATGCTGACAACCAGCTTCTATAAAAATATTTTCAAAACCGAAGCGAATAGAATTACTAGAGAAAATACTAAATTACTGTCCTTTGCTTACATACACTGTCTGCCTATTATTCAGAAACCGAAGTGAAAAAAAAAAAACCTGTGAAAAGAGTACATCACTGTCCATTGCTTACATGCATTGCTCTGGCTTTTACATTCAAAAACCGAAGCGAACAGAGGCTATAATTAGAGGAACAACCAGCTGGCATAAATGGATACAATCAAGCATTGCTGATTTAAATATTCTGAATGCCCTCTAATAAGGAACGAAGGCATTCTGATGGGCCACTATGCCGAGCGCTGGACGAGCTCTCGAGCCCATTACACTCAATTCGCCCATTACTTAATGATAAACGAGCGATAGCAATTGCTGTTCGTCGTCTTAGGAACAGAGAAGTCTCAAATGGAGTGGCTGCATTAGCAGAATTTTTGGCTGCCCTGGACGTTGTTTGACGATTTTAACTTCTGGAGCGGCCAAAAATTCTTCCTTCAATTATTAAGGAGCGGAACTCCCTGACATTGATACAATTATTTTCATTTGATGTGGACGATAACTCACATGGCTAGAAATGCAGCCCTGATTTCGCTTAAATGTATAGTTTTCATGAATATTACGCGTGACTTATTTGTAAATATCCCACAAGTTATTCAGAATTTGAAAAAAATGAATGAGTACGGCGTCATAGTCTTTCAGTCGACAATTATTCATTAGTTTTAGAATGAGTGATTGATAAAATTTTTATTAAAATAATGAAATGTTTTCTGTAATTTTTCCTCACAACGGCGCATTGTACACAAGAATATTGCCGGTAGAAATCACCATGCTCAAATAATTCTAAAATTCCCGACAGGAACCGTGCAATACCTATTTTCAGTATGTAACCATATTAGTACCTATTATCATAATTCTTATGCTGAGTACTTCAAGCCTCCCTTGCCACAACAGAGGCACTGCCACAGAGAAAGAAACATTTGGCCATACATATATACTGCATGTCGACAGAAACGTGGAACCCATGCACGATCGGGTGTAGCTACCCACACAGGATTAATGCACAAGGGAACAGCAAGTCGGGAAAGAAGATCGAGGACGAACACAGGAAAGTAGTAACAACAGTAAGAAAATGGATGGCGAACATAGTAAAGTGGGCTAGAAGGGAAGACGTCCCGGCTAAGGTAACATTAGGTAGTATTATCAGGTTAGACGTTACTGATGACTTAGCAAATGGAGCGAAGGTATTTGTGACTGAGGTAATGAAAGCGTATTGTTTTCAAGCCGCCCCCCCCGCGGCACCTTAGTAGATGCACAAAATGTAGCCAACTATCAAGGATTAATGAAAATTTGAAACGGGAAACAATGTCAAAATGAGAAAAAAATTATTCTGAAAACTTAAGATTAGATTCAGAAAAAGTAAAGGGTGTTTCAACTAATGAATTGTATAAAATGTGCACAGTATTAAAGTACCAAAAACCTTCTGATAGGGAACCGTACTATGGCTGTCGACATAGTTACACCAAAAACTATTGCTGTCTTGGAATGTTAAGAGTAGCAGTAAAGATCCACAGAACCAAAGAAATTATTACGAAAACCTAATCTAGCTGCTAAGAAAATAAATAAATATATAAGAAGATGGAAGACAGACACATTGTTATTAAGTGTAGCAGTTAAACATCCAGAATACTCAAGTACAGATTCAGAAAACGCAGCGCAGTAATACAGCTATCGGCTAACAAAAAAAAAAAAAAGAAAAAAAATGCGCTAGTGCTGCTAGAGGATCAGAAAGAGATCCTGAAAACCAAAGAATGGCTTACGGTAAACAGAACAAAAAGTTTTGGGTGCAGCGCCCGAGCTTCAAATGATGGTCAGGATAGTACCCTGAGGGTAAAATATGTATGACCGGTGCACCACTAATTGCTTTAGCACATCACAAATACGGATACCGCGGCATATGCCAGCCAATAATTGCTTTACCGCATCACAGTTGGGATACCGCGGCATATGCCAGATACCGGCAACGTGCTCTTTTCAAGCAACAGCCGATAGGTTTACTGTAATGTACATTTAGTGAAAGAGTAACAAGCAGAGTACAGTTATTGTACAGTAAGGCATAAGATACGCAATTGGAGCTGGGGAGTTAAGTAAGTTATATTCACTGTAGGTTAGTAAAAAAAAAGGCACTTGCGCTTCGGAGATGGTCTGCTCCTTTTCGCGTCGAAGGTCTTTTTGATTTCATCTGGGCTTTTCTATCGGAAAGTCTCAAATTCTATCCGAACTCAGGTCAGTTATTGGTCACAAAGTGGTTAGTGCGCTACTACTGGGAGGAAAACAAAGCGCATAGCATCGCTAAGAAGCGGAAAAGGGAAAAAAAGGAAGACAAGAAAGAAACACTTGGGCGGAATGTCCGTTCAATCCCCACCCCCAAACAAACACGGGAGCGAGCAGGAGTCCTGTGGAATATGTTGCTTACTACTATCGGCAATCCACCTCACGGAGCAGAAAGAGCAGGATAAGGACCTATCTAACTTTACAAACTAACCTTATCAGCAAGAACTACGGCCAGAGGCAAAATACCGGGTAGAAAAGGCATTCGGGACACACCTTGGGGTCATGAGGTTCATTGATATTTTGAAAGAGATAGCACCCACCAGAATATTCTCCTGAGGACAGTCATAGTCACAATTCAAGTTCTGCTCGCCATGAGAACGAAGATGCATAGAAAGGAGAAACTAGGGACATGAACAAAGTTGAGTAACACGAGAATCTCATACACGGAGGACTACAGCACATGGGGACAGCGCCTCAATAAAAGAGGAAAACAAGAACAAAAATCGTCGGTAGAAAAAATAAAGAACTATATGGCTTGAGCGAATACTCATGAGCTAAGTTCAAAGAACCCTTTACATTGCGTGGAGGCAGAACAAAGGGAGTGACACTAAATTACGCCTTCAATCAGTTATACTTATAGGCCCCGTAGACACAGCTCGTGATTTGATTGACAGCGAACTAGGAAACTGTCTTATACAACAGATTTTCAATCACGCCTCTAGCAATTCAGTCATTACATACACATAATGAACACAGGTGGCGATCATTCGTCATACATAAAACACTAAATCGAGGGTCTAGACCTTTGATCACTTCACATGTTAAGCACCAGCTATTTGTAGTACTTTTCGCTAGGATTACGTAAGAGACCCTCCCAATCATAAATCTAGAGCTTTGATCGCGAAATATACACGTTAAACACTTGCCACATATATTTTCTGCCCTGCTATTATCACTAACGAACTACTAACAGACTCCAACTATGACCACAACACACGTTAGACCGACAGTTTCTCAAATATTCTGATAGTGTACTAAAAGACTCTGCTTATACAGAGTAGTTATTTGGCACCGACGACTCATCATTTTTTCGCTAGTATTATTAACAGAGCCCAAATATGAAATATTGGCCACAATACACATTTAGCACCGACGATGTATCAACTTTTATGTTCCTATTACGTAACACCTCCAAACCACGGACGCTTTTCTCCAGCAGCGCACAATATGGAGGTCAGAGCAGCTGTGTTTTTTTTTTTTTTATCAGCAAACCCATCTAAGTTTTTGGAAGGAGCATTAGGCGCACTCACAGAGACTACCGTTCATTATCCCTGACTTATCCTCCTCGCTAAGTCCAAGATAAATTATCTCATCTTTCAATACAAGAAGGACACTTCCATAGTCTGAGGTAGCAATAAGTTAATTTCAAAGGTCACGAATTTGCTACCTCAGCTGCTATGTATACAGAGACTAGTAAGGTAAATTCGACGTAGCTGATGCGTTGGTTAAGGGTAATGTTANCAATACAAGAAGGACACTTCCATAGTCTGAGGTAGCAATAAGTTAATTTCAAAGGTCACGAATTTGCTACCTCAGCTGCTATGTATACAGAGACTAGTAAGGTAAATTCGACGTAGCTGATGCGTTGGTTAAGGGTAATGTTAAAGCTTGGGACCGTGTCTGCAAAAGCTTAAGATGAACTTGCAAAGATACAGTGTTGTTTAATTTGTATTTCCTAGTTACAGCTTGTGCTAGTAAATTGGTAAGATTACTGCTAGGGATATATACCTACTGTCTCTTTGGTGCAGGGAAGCTGATGAAGAAAGCGGGTATGAAAAATTTCTGTAAAAATTACTATCATATTCTGTGACACACAAATATTGCTGAAATCTTATGATTAATAAATAACTGATGCCCACAAGTGAAGGCATTAAGCATACGAAACGATACGTTTCAAAAATTTCATATCGCATAATGGACTTTACAGGGCTAGTTCACATATTTACTTCCAGATATACGGTTCAGAAACATCTGGATTTCTAAGATGGATCAACTTACAAGTGAGCAGCGTATATCTTTTGATGAAGATTAGTATACTGTAGGCACATAATGCGGCAGCTTTTTCGAGCACCTAATATCAAAACATTATAACAAAGATCAATTTGTATTCATACGTTTGCATATTTCATGCCCGTTCCTGCTTGCGATAAAATAGGTAGAACTTGGACTATCGAGTTAACAAGAGTGTAGAAATTAGCAAAATGACCACCCAGTAGAATGATTCGGACGATACACAATAGCTTTTAAATGCAATGTGCATACGCAGAGAGTTTATTTGATGACTGAAGTGAAGACGAATGACAAGTACTGAAGTATTCAATGGAAAGCAATAGATGCGTGAAACACTTGCAAGAGTTTCGGCCTATTGCAACGTGTTTTTTCACCCAGCGCTCCCTTTCTTTAGAATTTTGCACGTTCTTTAGTGAGGTGATTTGGGTCACTAAGGAGGACCAGGGCCAAATTCGTCCCTTTCAGTTAGGATACTTTATGCACTATCTTTTGAATCTTTTTTCAATAAAGTTTGAATTTGGGAATAGTAAATGAAGAGCTCGTCAGATATAGATTCTCCTTGTATCATATCTAAACCTGAGACAGGAACTATATATTGCCTACAATTTTTTGGTGCTACTCTCAAAAATTTATCGCTGGCAAATATCGAGCTAGTTTTAACGAAAATTGGAGCTGCTCTAAAAACAATACCTGTGCTTACAGAAATGGAATCTTTATATTATTTTTGAGGAATATCAAGCAGTAGCTATGGTGGATGCACTGCATCCACCCAAAAATGGGGTTCACAGGGGAATCAAATGTTAGCGTTCCTCCAGCTACTTGTCTCAATGTTGGATCAGGTGTGCAAAAGTGATGTCCGATTAAAAATATGGATATAAAATGCACAAAAAAGAGTTTTAGTTGGCGTACCTCGGTGGAATAGGGTACATTTAGGTGTTTTGTAAGTTGCTTAGTGGTAATGGTAGGGTTCTCTAATACAAAAGCTTTCAATAATGCTGAAACTTGTTTTTATATTAGTGACTTTTTTCAAAGTTAAATTACTCACCACTTCGAAAACGAGAAAACCACCTCCTGTAACTTCTTTCATCCACTACATTAACCTCATAAGTGTTCTGAACAGATTTTACTGCAGCACTTGCATCAACACCATGTAATTCATCGAGTATATAAACCTCGCCTTATGACATAACCGTTATGTAGGACAAATACCAAGATAAAATTTTTTAAAAACTACGGGAAACGTTACATAATTTCGAAGAAAATTATACAAATTAAACGCAGAGTTACTTTATGTTTACAACAAGTGGTTAAAAAATAATAATAACAAGTGGTTAAAAAAATAATAAATTCGATCTGAAAAATTTGCACTGGATATCGGACAATCCTTCTGCACCAACCTAATATTATACCTAAGTAAGTTAAACTATGGATCTACAAAAAAAGTTACTCCAATGTTAACCGTCAAGTCATTGTAGTCAGCAATTAAGTGTCACGACTGAAGTTTCGTGCATCTCTTCAAATTTGAGGGAATTAAGACGGGAAAAATTGTACTTTTGTGTTGTTTAAAGGGACTTAGCGGAGCATTCAGACTCGGAACTAAGAAAACTAGTTCATTTGATCATCGTGTGAAACCGCCTTATTGTAAAATCATAGCCTCAAGCATGAACACTAAAGAGGTGCCGATGAAAACTATTTGAAGTAATATTTTCGACATCAGGGCTCACTTGCCATGATTTAATTTCTCACTATTGGCAACGACGGCATTTTTTTTTTTTTTTTTTTTTTTTTTCTGGCAAGAAAAAGCAGAAGTCGTACTTTTTCTTTACGTTAATTAAAAAGAGCCTTCGAAAAAGAAGTATTAGCGCAATCATACACCACACGATATACTCGACTGTCGACTCCTCGCTAGTGAAGCTGATGGTAAAACAACATCTTGATAAAATCTTGTCCAGTGAACATCGCGACATGAAACAAAGACTAGGCTATTCTTGGAGACGCAAAAACGCATCGATTGAAAAGAAACACGCATATAGAAGCACGGGCCATTGGTAAATTGCAAAATGTATTTTAGCCAATTTTAGGGCATTATGATGTCCCATGTTTCAATTATCGTCAGCCACAGTTGATATCTAGCTACAATTTATGTGTCTTTCTGATTAACACATTTCTTGTATCACAGAAAACAGCTTGCTCTTTGAGGTTGCTCTATTGCCTAGAAATGATTTTATCGAAGTTGAATTAGCTTGTCATAAGCCTCACTTGTAAATTTGAGTGGGCAGTCAAGTATCTTGTGGTCCATGACTCGATATACAGGCAGTAATCATAAAATATGTATGAAAAAGCAGCAGTTTTGAAAGCTCAAACAACTCAGCAGGGTAAGAAGCTTGTTATCAGTTGCCATTTGTTATCATGGTAAATACCTTTAGCAAATAACTGCAACCCTACGCCAGGTGAGGATGGCATTACAACAACGGTAAATGGTTAACCACAGCAATACGCAATTTCCACTAATCGAAAAATAAGCTCTCACTGGCATCTGACCTTATAAAATATATTCCACGTGTAAATGACAAAGATTTTATGGAAGTACTAAACATGTTGAAATTTCGCATGATGTGCTGAAAACAAATTAAATCTGTCGATGTTCTGAATTCCATTGGAATTTAGTAAAATACTGAACATTTGTCGAACAACTGAATACACTGGAGTAGCCAATTCATGGGTAAGAAAATGTGCAGATATTGTTTATTGTTTTGATCGACGGTTAAATAAGAGATAACAATGACTGGTGACATGAAAATTTATCGTAGCCAGATACGAATGTGTCATACGTTCGTAATCATAATTATATTGCATTCGCGGTGCTACAGACTGATGTTCCTGACTAGGTATGCAGCGCAGCTATGACTATAGATATAAACTACTCAATGCACGTGCACAGAAGTAGTCAAAAAGTGGGCGAGGACTACGTCTTGCAAGAGGAAACAGCAGTTTTTTTTTGTTTAAACAGGAATGGAAAGAAATCACTTTAGTAGTTATATCCAAGCTATTTACTGTTTGGTGTCGGACACCCTCTCGCATACGGCAACTCCTATAGAGACTCATCGATGTTTTTAGCTTTTAGAACTATGCATACTAGACCACTCATTTTAATGCATTTCAGAAATGAAGTTTCAGTCTCCATCTATGTAACCTAGAAATAAGTTATATTCTCTTGTGTACCATGTAAGATTTCAGTGATTTCCTCGTAATGGTATTATAAGAATGAAATAAAGTTTATATTATTATCATATGTATATTGCTATATATTACCATTAGCTTGAACTATGGCCTGACGAAACTGGGAAAGCGGAGTAGCCGAAGAATGCATTGCACCGTATTTTGGTTCATTTCACGAAATGCACGAATAAGATTTTTTAGCACAAGGAAATTTTTGTGTGATTATGCACGGCGTTTTGCCTCATGGATGGACCATACTGAGGAGTCCGTTGGGTTCAGATTTGGAGACGACGAGGGCCAAAAATCTTTGAAACTATGAGAGGGCAAATTGGCGCTGTTTGAAGGACTCCCTCTTGTTCAATGGTCTACTTCTGGTTTCTCAATTTCTGTTTATGTGTAATAACATGGAAGTGCCCACTGGGATCTTCTTAGTATCGAGAAACATTTTGTTGCATAGCAGTCCCTTCCTTGTATTCATAATTATGTAAAATATACCTATACTCAACAATATATATCAGTAGTCATAAAATAAACGCACTAGTTACGTAAGCAATGCTCGCTGATCGTCGCCGTCTCGCACTTTTCGTTTCTTTGACCAAGACTTGGCCTTTTATGACTGTGAAGAACACCAACCCCTTCGTTGCATGCTGGATACCAACCATTACCACCGCATTTTCAGGTAATTGCACGTCTATCCTTTTTTCTCGCTCTTGCCGGAGCGCAAAATTGCATATCAACTTTGGACAGTAATTGCCTTCCAGCTTTCACATTCGAGGCTTAACACCGAAGAGGTCGGCATAGCTGGAAGAAAAGAAAATTGAAAAATTAAATGCAAAACGCGAAAGAAAATCANTTGCACGTCTATTCTTTTTTCTCGATCTTGCCGGAGCGCAAAATTGCATATCAACTTTGGACAGTAATTGCCTTCCAGCTTTCACATTCGAGGCTTAACACCGAAGAGGTCGGCATAGCTGGAAGAAAAGAAAATTGAAAAATTAAATGTAAAACGCGAAAGAAAATCACGATTTTGTGAGGATAACGAAGAACGTTCCGATTTTAGCTTCTTGACAGTTTGATAAACCGTTCCTTAAGCTCCAGGCTGGAGAAAGAAAAATTGGCCAAATAATTGAGAAACGCGAAAAAGTGAAACACGATTTGATAAAGAGGGGGCGGGGATCGTCTAGTGGTTAGAAAGACTATCTGTACGCTATTGGTGCACATCCGAATGAAAGAAAAGAACTATGCATATAAAAGGAAGACCTTGCGAAAAAAAGATACATATGAAAGGAAGACCTCGAGTGGCTTTGCAAGTTAAGCAGATCACGTGTAGAGTGTTTTTTCTTCATATTAATTTGTTACAATTCCTACAGGCAAAAGATCTGGTGAAAAAGACACCTTGAAAGGCGTCGGAAGTGGGATGCCCTGGTAGCAATATTTACATAAGTTCTGAGATTATTAGAAAAGACAGGCCGGCTGTAACCATCATCATCGCACACCTATTTCAATTTATAACACAGTCTTCCATACTATTGTTTTATACAAGATAAAGGTTGTTCATAAAAATGTCAAAATCGTCCTAAATTAGTTAGATATAGCTGAGCATCGCATATCTGCTTCTTTAGCAGGACATGGAATTAGATACCGTTACATGCTTTCAAGCAGAAATTCACACAAATACATCAAAGGTCCATCGTTCCAAACACGATATAGGATTAAATATGACAGCCATTCCTATTCCAACAATTTACACAAGTATATCCAGGATGCATCATTACTTCAAGACATTAATTAAAATTTCACAACCGAAGGCAATGCGGAAAAGAAACGAACTTAATTCGTCAGTAAGAGTTCATCGTCTAAGTTTAACATCCTTCTAGCTAAGTAATGACTATTCTTAAGATGACTGACAGAAGCAGAGTGTGATTGCAGCATCACCAGAATCTTTTTGATGACCTTTCCGCCGGCGATTAATGATTCACGACGCAAAAAACGCCGTCTTGTCGAGATAAGTGTTGGATAGGATCAATTCAACTGGGAAAACACACGAGGATTCATTCTCATTCGATTTGATTCATGAGTAGTTTTATCTGAACAGAAGCAATCCCGAGAGGCGGTATCACTTACCGCGGGGAAATTGATCAAACGCTAAGAACAAGGTGGCAGGAGTTAATTCTTCAGCGAGGGCTGCGGCAGAGTTGGTGGCGTTAGACATATTTGTTTGTCACCTGGGAGTTAAGTGACTTAGTGTAGTGTGCAGAGGCTAGAATTCAGTCTTTGATGAGCTTTGATGCACAGTTAGTATTAAGACATGTTCATTTGGGGCCTACACGACTGGACAATTTAACCTACAGCGCTCAGAGGGGAAAAGGACTAATATTTGCCGAGCTTTTCTGCACTGTTGGTATTTAAGGCAAATAATTTTGTGCCTCGGAATCAAGTTATTTAGTGTAACGTAAAGTAGCAGAAACTCCCTCATAGGTGAGCTTTGAGGTTAAGTTGGTATAACTAAAGATATTTTGGAATACTTGTTAAATAGAAATCACAAAAATTACACTAGTTCCACTCGGTGAGGTAGAAGCTCAACCTGAAATCAAAGAAAGTTTAAGAGCGGGCAAAATTTGGAGTAACCTCAGTAATTAAACTAAAGCACAACTTTGGAGATGTGTAGATGGGTCTCTGCACTTTATTTATACTTTCTGTAATGATATCTGTTAAATATTTGTTTGTCACAGCACCAAACTATTTGAAATTCGCCAGAGGCACACATGAATCGAATTTCAAACACAAATGTCACAGTAAGAAAAAAACTTCTTTCACGGTGCCGTGTTTTGGGAAGTTTACTGGGGACAAAATTAAGCTTACTTGAAGAACATAAAAGAAAACAGCAGGTGGTCACTAATAGAAAACGTTTTTCTACGCACTACAGGCCTGGAGACACATCTGGCACTTTGGCAGTAATGACACATGTATACCGCACGGCCAGTAATTGCAGAGAAATGCCAGCATGCAGAGCGAAGGAAGTAATAAAGTGGGGACAAAAAATTGCTAAGGTTAAGGTTGATTCGGAAATCAGAGCATTGCAAGCAGAACTAAAGGGGAAAAAAAGACTGATCAGCCACGGATACAGTCAAATGTATCCCTTTCAGGTATCAATGACAAAGTATTCCATTGTAAAATAGGAAAATTTTAAGTTTTCTTAGAAAACATATTAATAAAATATCGATAAATTACCATAATCAGCAATATAAAACGAGGCAGTGGATATGCCAAATACTAGAAAAAAAGAAAAAAACTGTACTGGGAGAACGTACGGTGCAGAACAAAGGAAAAAATATTGGAGAAAGAAACTGCCAAGGTTAAGGCTGCTCCAGAAATCAAAGTATTGCAAACACAAGGGAAAAAAAACAGCTACACTTTAAGGAAATTATATTTACTTTATGGACTTTCCTATTTTAATTTTGTGTTGCCATCAATTTTCCCGTAAGTTAAAATGTTTTCTTTCCAGAGTGATGACAGTTCAGTTTCATCTGAAGAGTTGGAGCTACTGTTACGTACGTATAGGGTTAAACTGGTAAAATTAAAGACTACGATCTGTAGAAAACTACGAAAAATCCTTTAAAAATTCCGGAATAACCGTAAATTTAACGGGATTTTTTGGTACTTTTCCGTAAACTTTACGAAATATGTTCTGCAGAATAGGCATGCCTTTCTCAACAGAGCTCGAAGGCTCGGTTTTCTGTTAGAGAGCTCTTTTCTGGAACACGGTAATTAAGAAAAGTTGATCGATTGCCATTGTTGATAAACCTATTTTACAGCAAATGCTGCCAAAACCATTAAATTTATTACATGTATTATATATAAGTTATTTATCCCTCTAATAATTTTCAATTTTTGCACTTGCTTTTACAATAATCATCATTCAAACGAAAAGTCATTAATTATAGTAAACTCTCACATAATAGAATTATCACATATAAATATGAACGAAATTTCACACCTGTACCGCACTAGAAAAATTATGGTGTGATGATAGAATACAACACGAAGGAAGTAAAAAAAAAAAATCTTCAGCCTAAGGCTGACTCCGAAATCAATGCATTGCACGTTAAACTACCCTAAACGCGAGTCGCTCTTCGAAAACGACCATAATTACCGCTCACTCTTAGTTCACTTTATTTGCTCATTCTTCTGCAAAATGTGCCTGCCTTAAATCTTCACCTTGAAAACACGTTCATTAATTTCTGTTAGATTATACTTCATAATTACCAGGTAACCAAGAAAGTTGAGCAGTTTTTAGTGAATTGTCTAACAGAAAAAACAAAACTCTCCGAAATACATTATTATTATAACACTTTGTTTAACCTCCATAGCCGCAACTCAGGCGTTCATCAGAGATGAGTGTGTAGTATTCAATACCACATAATTTGTCACGTGGCCTACGTGCGCTACTACAGGCAGGAAACAAGGCGCAGAGCATAGTAGGAGACACTCGAGTGGTCGGCCTCTTCCACGGCCTTCCACACGAGAGAGATGAGAGAAGTCCCGCGGACCAGGTACGCTATCTCGATCGACAGCCCACCTCGCGGAACAGAAAAGGGAATAGAGAACCAAACTTTACAAAACCAAACCTCGTCAGCAGGAACTACGGCCAGAAGCAACATCTACTGCGGAAAAAGTACTCGGGTTTGCCCCTAGGGTCGTAAGGCCCATATACATATATTATGACAGGGATCTCCAAGACACACGCTATATCATGGTTTTCATTGTATAAGTGATGATATGCCATGAAAATAACAAAAATGAATCACTCCTGTTCTCCGTAGAAACAGTACTAGGCTATTCAAGCATACAATTAGCAGGATGTAATATATTCAAAAGGACAATACTTCTACATAACATTGAAATCGATATAGTGTAGGTATACACATGCAAATGAAATACATGAAGATTTCGCTGAAAATGCTTTTGAAATTCAGTGAACAAATAAAAAACACATTGCATTAGTTCAGGAATTGCCACTTATTTAGTATGGTACACGGTTAACCCGTAAACAGGAGATAATATTACACCGTTTTAGCATGCACATGCAAGTAGACCCAATTTTCACATAGAATTTAAGGAACAAAAGCCTATTTAACATTATTTAAAAAAAATAAAAATAAAATTCTAGTGGCAGCAGTAGCAGGAGCAATTTTCGTTACCAGAAGTGCCAAAATCTTATGGGAAAACTATTTTTTTAAACATAGTACGATATAGCATGAATTACTACATAAAGGAACAAATGCCTTCAGGGAATTAGTAAATCTTGCTCCAATAAGTAGGCATTTCGCCAAATCAGTTTCTGCTTTTCGAGAAATGTTTAAAAGTCAAGGGCAAGCATACGTGCAGGCTCTGTGTAAGGTTACAAATTTGGACGTAGCTTGCGTTTACGTCAGGCAAAGTCGATTGCAATTTCCGTCCTCCAGAATCAGAATTGTGAATAGACCAGGGACCTATTTACTCCCACAAACCTGCTATGATGATATAAAACGGGTAACAGAATATAATAAAGATGAGAGAACCTATTCCCTATAAAAAGAAAATGTTCTTGGTGTGGCAATCTATGATTTTATCAAACTAAATTAATCCTACCAACAGCAAATGGCTGGGTTTGCATTTGCTCACGAGTGTGAGTTCCGTTAAAGTATATTTAGCCAAACCTTAATGAGTAAAAACATGAGAAAACGATATTCATGACAAATTAGTAAAAAAATACCTATACGTTTTTATAGGAGACCTTGGTGTCCTTCAGTACCTACTTGTTCAGTTAGTTCTATGTGAAAACCCAAAATATGATTGATTTTATATATGATCATCAAAACGACTTTCAGTCACCTGTAGCCACAACGACTGTTCAAAACATGGCTCCCCATAAAAAAACAGATGTAACGCAAAAAGAAGAAAAAACGGCAACAGAATATACACCATTTGGCATCGAAACAAACCAATTCCACTTTCGCATACAAAACATTCGAAAACGATTATCACTACACCAAACCTCCTTCCACCGTAGTAATTATGGAAAAAACACAAAACTCGAAAACTCGACTTGTTATTCATCTAAGAGTTTCATAGGAAACCACGTTCTCCTTAAAAGGATCGTAGAACAGATTAGTAGGTAACTGAGCTGGTGAAAACAAGCAGCTACTTGCTTAACTAAGCCTCCAGAGTTTCATTGTATTCAGCTTGAATCATTCACTTTTGCATTTAAACATGCGCTTCTGACATACAGCTATGGCCAACACCAGCACGCAGTCCCCATACTACACACATCCCGCCTCGCGTTCACTTCAGTTTGCTTTCGAGCAAGCATAAATTCTAGAATTAAACTCTCAAGCTTTGAGACTAACAAGCAGAAGTTGCTTTGTGTGAATATGAAGAAGAATCCGTTTGCACAAAATATGGGACACTTTGCTTGGTGCAAGATTGGCATGATGTCTCAATATTCGGGTTACATCAGTTTTTATTAGACCAAGTGTTAGACTTTGATTAGCTAATAATACTTAAAGTAGAGGCAAAGCAAAATGTGAATTTCCTAAGATCAATGAGTAAAAATTTTGTATCCATTTGGCCAATTCAAGTAAGACATTAGGTGTCATTGGTTTGCCACTTTGATTTGAAATCCAGCTTTAGATTGTCCTTGAGTGCTCTCAATTTCCATAGTTGCAAAAGGCTTGAGCAATATTCTTGGAATTTGAATTTATATTATGGAAATTTTAGCCTACTTGGAGTGCAAATTACACTCGAAACATTTTTGAGCTATTGAAGAGCGTCACAGGCGAACTAATATAAACCAAGATTAAGATAAAAATGACGTTCCATGGACGTCATGCACCAGGGGATAAATTTAATTACAAGAACCTATAATTTTTTTCCATTTAATGCCATTTATTGCAAAACCTTAAGGCCTGTTCACACGACAGTGTGAACTGACCTTCTTATTTCGAAATACCTAAAACTTTTGTCGCGTCCTTGCAATACAACTTTGTTTGCATACTATAAGATTCGCACAACGTTATTCGTCACAATTTCGTTAGTTATGGGTCACCGGTAAAGTTTCGGATGTGCTTTCAAACTTGGAGTAAATTATAGCGCAGAAAGCTCTGCATTTTTTTTAACGCATCCAAACGATGACAAATAAGGAAGTAGGGCATACCAAGAACGTGCAAACCGGCACTTCGAGTCTGTAAAGGGACTTTCTTCCGGGGATTGGATTTCAAGTCATTCGCTACCAACGGTGTTTCTCGATACCAAACGTAATTGTAGTTATCTTTAGTTATCTTGAACCCTAGTAGTTTTCCATCATAATATTGACAGCATTATGCATATAGTCGATCCAAAAGTTGTATCAGTATTTGCTAGCTACATGAAGTTTAGAATACACTTAGGTAGTCCTCGATATAACTGCACTTGTTTTATGTAGCTCTCTTCCTCAAGATTACAAGCTTTACCTCGAGGTGCTCGGTAAACGTACATTTGATCCAAAAGTGAGTATACTGAGTTCTTGGAAGTAAAAATTTGAACATATATAAGAAAATTATAAGAAAGATGGATAAGTCATACATCACGGATGACCTGCATGGGCTAGTAAGGCATGCCAACTGAAATATCATGAAAACTTCACGCTCGGACCACCACGGACAGGTAGTGCAGCAACGGGAAGCCCGAAACGCTGCCGAGGAAAATTCAATAAAAAACCATTAACAGCTGACTTAAATGCCTGCAGGCTTACACGGTCGAAAGCAGATGCCGGCAATTATTCCAAATCGACACGGGGCCGGGGCAGGACACATTGACTGCATTGAAGAGTTCGGCACCTAACGGTCTCCAAAGTGAAGGAGTGCGCATCAACCGCAGCAAGTATAATTCTCCCAAAGACATATTGTTACAACCTGAAAGTTACAACTCTTGCTAGAGCAGAGTTTTTGAAGTTAAGGAATACTGATACCAATCAAGACGAGATGAGATTTAGTATTCATTCAAGAATCATCTTTAGACCGTATAAGTAGAAACCGACAAAAGTTTGACGATCCAATATATACAACTGAAGCACATTAAATTTAAAGTCTAAATATATTACGGATGCAGCTCAAGAATATTTGATTCACAAATAAAATACATTAGAGTTACAACTAATACATACTGCATTTACAACAATATGGTGAAGTTGATAGATTTACAGCTTAAGGATGCAAAAGTTACTACTATACCTATCCTGCATTTACAACAATAGGGTGTATTTTACAGGTTTATATCTTAAATATATTACAGTCACAACTTAACTAATTACTTAATTGTCAAAAGAAATGTACACTAAATCGTACTGTAAGCATATCTTTGGGGTGATTTATTAAGCTTCAATATAACGTTTTCAAATAAACATAGGGACTTTAATCAAAGTATTTACAGCGATGAAAGAAATGTACCAATTAGCAAGATATACAGAATCGCTAATCCAAAATAATCACGGGTGACCAAACTCATATGAGAATTTTTAGGTTATTTTTAGTATCTTGAGATTCCATACAGTTTTCTTATTTATGCAGAAGCTGCACTGTCTTCTACAGTTTTTATATTACCTATTTGTGTTCCATGTTAAAATTTGCATTCATTGCATTATTATAAAACAGTATGGTTTGTATTTCGGTAAATTATAATATAATTTATCAAACTTTACCTAAATTAACGAGCTGTAAGCAGCTTGAGAATAATACTTTATCCATAACAAAATTCTTGAGGGCCCAGCATCTACCTTAAGGCTTTTGCATTTGGCGCAGCTCAGAATTCTGTTAGGGAATGTGGTATCGCTTAAACATGTGAACATTTCCGAATTATTTCTTTGATTAGCTAAGTCCTCTTTGATGCGAACGCCAAACGATATTACCGAACTTAATAATATTTAATAACTCTGTTAGCCCTGCAAGACAAAAACTTCAGAAGAAATAAATCCGATAGTGTCATTCCAACAAAATTTGACACATAATGCGGACAGTAAAGGGTTAAGAGGTTCATCCTAGAAATGCACAGCAAAAACGAAAAAAAAAACTAAAACGACAAGCCTACTCACGCAAATCCTAGACACAACTCTCATATGCATACTTTTTTCGTACACCTAGTAAGAGTTGCAAGAACGCAATACAAATACCCATCAATTTGGCCCAGCATTCACTTTCTTAGCGTCAAGCAACTTAAGTCGAGAATTCAAACCCAATATAACTTTTGGCAAGCATCTGCTATGAGGTCTGGTGAGAGGCTGTGGCCTTGCATTGCTATAAAGACTTCTTTGCTATTTTTAGTTGCTTGGCAAAGCACTGCTTGCTTGCAGGGCCAAGATATAATCAGCATAATTACCCGTCCAGCAGAAGACGTCAAGGGTGTAAAACCTCAACGTCAAACGAAGCAGCGGGTGAATAGAGATTTAGATGGTAGGTGCAGATACACATTCTTCAAAAGTTGTTATTGCAATTATCTTCTTAGTTTTTGAGTTCCTCTAGCTGAAGAGGTTATTGTGACCCACTGAAGGGAAGAAAATAGAGACGTGCAGTACGTCAAGCGTAGGATCAAGGTACCCACGTGTATTTTAATACCATTGTCAGCTTCTAGCTGGCCTCAAAATAAGAATTCCGAAAATAAGTGCTGGTTTACAGTGATTTTTATCAGCATGCACGCTACCAATCTCTTTTTATTCAAGAGAAAGTGTCAGTATTATGAACTCTCTTAGGTATTTGAGATAAATGTCATCACCAAATGTCGTCAGCATAACGTCATTGGTTTCTTCACAAAGTGTACAACATCAAGTTTCTATTGAACTAACTTGATAAGCAGTCTCGAGCAAGCCAAGAACTGAGGCACTGACTCGTCACCAAGTGTAGGCGTAGAACGTCAAGTCGGTTTTCCAACTACCCAAAAAATCAGCCTAATGTAGGCCAAGAACTACGGCTATGACCAATAACGAAGTGCCGCCTTCCAACGCAAAGTCTGGTGTGAATTCATTACAAATTAAGCACAGTGTAGTGACTAGTCACTAAAAGCTGGTCTGGAATGTCAAGTTTATTGCAAAATCATGAAAACCTCAGCTTCATGCAGACCAAAAACTAAGGCAAAGCTTCATCTGCAAGTTCTGGCTTTGAACGTCAAGTTTGTTTTGGACTAAACGACACCGAGGAACACGACAGCGTCGTATCTCACAACGCTGTGCATTGAAGCCACCCACAAAGGTTCTGAAATTTATTGAGAAAGAGTCACCGGAATGTTTATCGCACTCTGCAGAGTGCTCTTAGGTGCAAAGAATTCTCTGAGGCTTGGGCAACAGGACGCATTTCTGGAAGGGAGCAGCCAAAGGCTACAGATTTGACCAAGAGATACGATAACACAGTTGCGGAAGTCACACAGAGCGGTAACGCCTGGGGTGTGTGAAAGCTTGAAGTTGCTGTTACGAAGAGATATGTTCTTGCTCTAGCTGCAGCAAAAGAGCAGATGATTGGCAAAATTACACTGCCACCGAAGTTTTCATGGAATAGTTTGAAAAATACTCTCGGGGATTTGATAAGGAAACGCTCGTATATATTAAATAGTATGCTAAGATACGATGCAGATATTTAGATTTTGTACAACTGAATTATTAAAATTCAGCATTTCCCTGAAAAACAGCCCTACGATATAAAAATAAGATAGAAGAGCAACTTCTAAACAAGAAAAAAAAACATGCAGACATAAGAACCAGCACGATAATGGTAATCAAAAACAGCAATGAGCCAAAGCTTGTGGGCAGAAATAACTATTTAAAATTACATAACAATGATCAATTTGTACGGTTTATTTGTATGGCAAGTAACAAAAGTCGTAGTTTTCCGATTTATTAGGATTCTACAATCAGAGAAAACGCAAGATAACAGGACACATCTGCGATACAAGCAGAGAAAAAATTTCACTCGAATTTCAAGCTAAAGTAACCAAACTAGCCAAATTGCAAGTAATGTTATCTTAAAAAGTTAACCACCCGGCTCAACTAGAGCACCTCCGCCTAGTGAAGGTATTCGCACACTTGTCTGCATCATACGGACAGCACGCATCGTACGCATCGGATTTTCGTATTCTTTACATTATTTCAAATGGGACTGCGCGCATTTGACCGCATCGTACGCATCGGACATCGGCAATACCGACGAGGATCCCCGAAAGAGCATTCAATCCGATGCGTACGAACGATGCGGAGCCTCTACGGCACTTGCCGGCAAATGTGCGAGCTCAGCTTCGGACCTGCGGATGGTGAATGGTCCAATGCCTGCAATGTGCGCAGAAAATCCGATCCGTCCGATGCGTGCCGTCCGTACGATGTGGACAAGTGTGCGTCTACCTTAAGCAACGGTAATGAAAAATTCAAATTGGCTCTGAAACCATAATTTTTTGTATCAACTCCAAAATCTAATCATTTGTATCTTTTGACAATATTAACAGTTTTTCCAATTTTCTACCAGATCCATTGATAACTTTCTGAGTTATGCTGCTAACAAACATTGTGACAAACATAAGTCAAACACACAAACGAACCGACCAATCTGCACCAAAATTTAATCAATTATGTCTTTCATCATTACTAACAACTTCTGTAACTTTCATAAAGATCCATTATTGCACAAACAAGCATATATCAAACACAGCGACAAACATACTACCGAACTAATAGATCATCACAAAAATTTGGTTATTTACTCTTCGTGATATACCCAACAACTCATGTAAATTTCATAAAAATCCGTCCGTTGAGTTAAGGTATTCAGAAAAATGAGGCAGACAAACAAACGGATGGACGGATCTTCACCAAAAGTTAATCATCTGTTCTTCCTAACAACAATCCCTGTAAATTTCGTCAAATTCAGTCCACAACTTCGTGAGTTATCTTGGTGACAGACGGACAGAAGAGCAGACAGATCGACAAACCCGACGGGAACATAACCTCCTTGGCGGAGGTAATAACAGGGTTACAGGAGTTTCTTCAACTAATTTTTATAATGAGTATGTGTGAATTTTTACCCTCGTGAAGGAACTACCACAAGGAAGTTATTATTATTATCCTCATCATTATTCCTATCATTTTTTAATTGAGTAGTATAAGCCTCCGTTTCTACAACTAAGGCGAGCTCCCGGAGGAAGAAGGAAGGGTACGCAGTACGTCAATAAAAACATGGAACCCATGCACGAAGGTGTTCTCACACAGGATCGATGCGCACGGGAGCAGCAAGGTCGTGAAAGAAGAGGAAGAACAGATGAAAGTAAGACCAGTACGAGTATAAAATTGGAAGGGAGCAAAGTGGACACGAAAGACAGACATCCCGAAGGCCTAGTTAATGCCTAAGTTAACCCTGAAGGTCAACCTGGGGGTGCTGCATCCCGTAACATTGGCGCTTCCTACGCCCTCTGAGGGGAGACTGTAGAAGTGCAAGTGAGCGGGGCAGCAATATTCTCTTTCTTTTTACCAAATGCAGTAACTTGAAGAACCTACAGCATCAACTTGCCAGTAAAATTTGGTGACTTCCAAGTATAAGAGATCTGGATATTCAGCAGGGCCTCAGAGACGAAGCAATGCGCACTATCATGGGATCCTAAAGTGCCGGCCTGGGTCTATACGTCACCAAGTTGGCCCGATCAGTACTGGCCCTCGACAAATTATTAGACGCCGGATGTATTAGATACAAATTCTGTATATTTTGGGCTCACCTGGATAGAAAACGAAAACTATCGTAATTTGTTACCTTAATGTAATTGAAAGATAGTTTTCCATCCAGGTATGCAAAAATATCGCGTTGCGTATAATAATTTTTCAAGAATTGGAAGTGAGCAGACCATTTTCAAGACACAGGCCTGTACTTTAAAGAGGTCTTGGCACTACACACACACAGAATGAAGAGCCGTATGAACTTCACTGAGACGCTAAAATAAATAAGCAAAACTTAATTTCAGAGGGTCGTAAATAAAGGATTAACTGCACGTTACGTAAGCGCTCACAAAAAAGCCGAATATTAGNACGTTTGCCATCTTCTGCAACCCGGCCTATTTTCTGCCTATCACTTTCAATGGAGCTTGAGAGGAGCACCAGAGCCTCCAACCTGGGCTAATTTCCGTCTATCTATTTCGTTAATAGCGTGACACCAAACATATAAATATATATATTTATAAACACACGACGGTCATTCTTAGTATTAGATTATTGAGTAGTATAAGCCTCCGTTTCCACAACTAAGGTAATCTGACGGAGGAAAAAGAAAGGGTCGCGTAGTACGTCAATAGAAGCGTGGAACCCATACACGAAGGTATTCCCATAGAGGATCGATGCGCATGACAGCAGCAAGTTGGGAAAGAAGAGGAAGAACAGATGAATGTAAGACCAGTACGAATAGAAAATTGGAAGAAGCAAAGTAGACACGAAAGACAGACGTCCCGAAGGCCTAGTTAATGCCAAAGTTAACCCACAAGGTCAACCTGCAGGGGGACGCTGCTCCCCGTAACATAGGATTGGGATCTTAAACTAATCTAACCATATGGCCCATCCTACGCCCTCTGAGGGGAGATTATAGAAGTGCAAGTGAGCGGGGCAGCATTCTCTTTTTTTACCAAGTGCAGTAACTTGAAGAAAGTACAGCATCCACTTGCCAGCAAAATTTGGTAACTTCCAAGTATAAGAGATCTGGAAATTCAGCAGGGCCTCAGAGACGAAGCAATGCGTACTACTATGGGAGCCAAAAGTGCCGGCCTGGGTCTATATACGTCACCAAGTTGGTCCCTCGACAAATTAATAGACGCCGCATGTGTTAGGTACAGACTCGGTATATTTTGGGCTCACCTGGATAGAAAACTAAAAGTATCGTAATTTGTTAGCTTAATGTAATTGAAAGATAGTTTTCCATCCAGATATGCAAAAATATCAGGTTGAGTTAAATATTTATCAAGGATTGGATGTGATCGGACCATTTTCAAGACACAGGCCTGTACTTTAGGAGGCCTTGGCACTAAACACACACACAGAATGAAGAGCCGTATGAACTTCACTGAGACGCTAAAATAAATAAGCAAAACTTAATTTCAGAGGGTCGTAAATAAAGGATTAACTGCACGTTACGTAAGCGCTCACAAAAAGGCCGAATATTAGAGGGCCTCGGTATACGATTCTACTTTCACTGGCCAGCACGGGCCTGTTATTTTATATTTCATCCAGATGTGGTAATATTTGCAAAGGTTGTTTTTTCTTCTTTAAACCATTACAACGGCAAATATGATCATTTTTAAGTAGAACTGTATTCTTTGAACGAACATGAGTTTCTACAGTTTTTTTTTGCATGATGAAAGCTGAAGAGAAGAGAACGAGTATCAAATTTGTAATTCTGCTGGAGTTTCCGTCTATTTATCAGCTTCTTTGTTGGTTTGTCTATCGGAACATTAAGTTTACCGGATCACATAGAAGGAAAACAGCGTATCTATGTACAATATGGACTAAGGGACACAACAGGAATGATTTTTAAGCTTCTGCATCGTACAAGTTAGGAATTTGCAAACTCAAAACGTAGTTTCACGCTCCGCATCTATGATACGGTTCTATGTAGACGTAATGAACTAAAGTTACTTGTTAAATTATCACAGGTTCCGGTTTGTAATACACATTACGTAAGACGCTTTGCAATAGGCATTGCGTGTGCTGGCTTTGCTTTAAAGTGGTCTTTGCTCAGTGTTAGAGCATCGGCGTCGTAAGCTGCAGATCCCGGTTTAAGCTCAGACTTAATCTTTAGCTTACATATATACAGTGGGTGGTTCGCGGGATACGAACCTGGAACCTACGCATAGCGAGGTGCGCTTGCAAGGCCAGCGCAGACGGAGCTAAAAAGACAAGGATGCAGTAAGTACTGCAGCCTTCCCGCCCCCCTCCCCCCAAAAAAAAAAAAATCTTCAACTTTGAGCTGCCTCCTTGGATATTTCCAGGTTCGAGTGGGGCTATTAATCGGTGCTATATATATCCCCTAAACTGTCATGTCTTGCCGTGTTCATTTTAATGATGATGATGAGGAATAATTTTATTAGTAGCTTTGGCTAATGCGCTTTGTACCTAGTCAGTTCCAAGGGCCCCAAATATTGAAAGGGAAAGACAGCTCCCCTGCGTCCCACCTCTGCATGTGACCTCCTGGCCAAGCAAGCAAGCACATTTGCCTTCGGTCACGTGGGACGGTCACACGGCTGTATAGACACTCGCGTTTGATGACATTGAAGATAACTGACTGCATGGACAAGCGCTCTCTTAGGACTGTAAAATACTAAGCATGTGGCGCCGTGAATTGAGACGTAAGTCGTCCAAGTGATAAAACTGATGAAAAAAATAGTTGAATTATCTAAGCTTTATACTAAATAAATGGCAGGTATGATTCGTATGCTAAATAAGAAGAATGAAAAGAAGAGGCTGTCAACATCAAATCGAATAGTGAATAGCATGATTAGGGGAAGAGATTTAATAAGTACGGTTCTATTAGTTTAACTTTTTTTTCCATAGAGGAAGATGTTAGATTGTCATTGATGGTCAGACTCCTAAAAAGAAAGTAGGGGAGTGTGAGCCTGTTTGCTTGACAAGCGAGTTATTGCTGTGTTTAGCTTGCTGAGTCAGTATTTCAGCGTTCAGACGCTATTGAAGGGATCCTAACCTTGACCAGAATGGGGGTGGTCGCATGGGGGTCCGAGCTAGCACATGAGTCTTCCGTTTCTGACACCATTGCTCTGACAATCTGTGGTCTGCAGAAGTTCACTACTCTGAGGCCATTGAGTATATGCAAACTGCACGAAAAGTGCAGATCGATTTTCCAATTTGAAAGTTCGGTCAATTTGACTTTGCCCTTTACCAGATTGTGCTACTTGAATACAAAGCTAGGCTTTAGTCTCGAAGGAATATAATGAAACAAAGATCCCTTAAAGCAAGATATCAGAAATTGGTTAAAAAAATGGGCAGGTCGCCCATCCCCTATCGGAAAATTATACTTATTTAATCGATGTTTATAAGAGTATCGTTGGATAACATAATTTTATTGCAAGAAAACAATTGGGCCATAGCATTCGCTGTGATCTAAAGAACGAAAAAAAAACTCATGTTCTACCTGAAAGAAATCGAGACACCGGCGTACGGAAGAGAGAAACGGGAAAGAAGATTAACAACAACAGAAATCCCAACGAGTATGAAAAAAAGAAGGGAAACGTTCCGTAATCCTTGCGGAATAGGTTGAAAATTGTGGAATGCGTTATAGGGGGAAGCTTTAAATTGGATGACTTCAGTGAGGAAAGCAGTCAAGAAAAGCAAGAAAACTTGTGGATTAAGATGATGTGCAACACGAAACATTAAATGCGTCAGCGGTTGGCGTGGCAGAGTTGAGCTTTGCGCAGACTAGTCTTGACTTCTCCGGACCTTTAGACAGAAGCAATGGCTTCGTCGATCTGAAATGAGTTCAGGCGTTAGCCTTGAATTGGTTACCATTGAAAAGGAGGAACACACAGTCTTACTCCGTCAAATAGAGTTTCTGGTTGTCTCCATTAATTGGATTGCTGTTAATACAAGCAAACGATATGAAGTGGTGTAACCAATGCTGATATATGTGATGTTTCGGATAACCAAGCCTTCTGAGTGTAGCTTAATTAAACTTAGGAGTGCCAATCGATGATGCAGTTTACAAAAAAAGAAATAAAAACTTCAGTTTCGATTGAAACTAGAGTTCATACTACGAAATGCAAGCAATCCATTTGCCTCAATGTTACATAGACGAGATAAAATTTCGAAAATTGTATCGACGCGAGGAAAGATCTGTCCATTTGTCGCTCGGCATATATTGTAGCAATTTAAAATAACCCGGATTCATGTTAGAAAAAAAAACAATGTTTTCCAGCAATAGTTAATACGCCCTGCCAACATTTGAAAATTTTAAGTGCCTGGAGCCGACAATCAAGAGTTAGTTAGTGAATAACTTTAATTACCTAATCTACAGGCTACTAATATTATTTCAACATGTCATTTGCATTAGCTGCCTTCATGCAAAGTGTTATTTATTTTTTCTAAAAAAAATACGATCCACAGATAAGAAAGTTCTCTATTTGTCGTCGAGTATGGCACATCTTACTTCTAGAACTTGGATCCACAGAAGAGAGTTGTCTATTTGTCGTCGCGTATGGAAGATCTTACGGCAATTCAAGAGCTCAGATCTCCTCCTTTCTCGACTCAGATATCTGTCCAAGCGATCTAAAGTGCTATCCTCTGTAGGCGAGACACCGAGGAACCAACCACAACCCCCGCCATGGCACCAAGAGAAAGACTCCGTCGGTACACTCTTCCTTCACCAACAACAAAACCAGAGAATATGATTCAACTCCTAGGGGGAAAAAACCTAATGGAGGCAGCAGCCTGCGGGTCGACTACTCAAGATTGGATGCATTATGACATAGATAAAAACCGTTCACCTTTTCGAAATGAAATGTTGGAACTGACAGCGTGTGTTCAGCAGACAACGCGGACTCTGCAAAGCCCGAAGCCAAGCGCTTGGAGGTAGAGCATAATAACAAATAAGCTTGGATTGGCCGTAACTGGAAGAGAACAGAAACAACAAGGAAATACGTCTACTTCTGACAAAAAGTAAACATAAATTGAAGTTTTAAATTGTTGCCCGATGGTGATTTATGTTTACATATTTTTTGTACTATAATTTTTTATAATTACGATTACTGTATTGTATTATTTTTGTCCATGCGCGTATTGTGCGGCAGGAACTTGCTTCTTGCAATAAGAATCCGTGTATTCAGCTTTAGTTCCCTCAATTTTCAGCATTACCAAGGCTAAAGAAAAAAATGGACACTCCAATAATATTCTTAATGAGCCAATATGCCCGAACTTTAGCAATACGCTCAGCCATGACCTTGTACAATTGCAAATATCACATTCATGCGGCCAGGCTGCATTGAAATCCAGAAGTTTATAAAATCCCAAAAAATCTGCGCTCCTGCTACGATATTTCCTTCAAAAATACGCAACTTTCTCAGCATCCACAGTTTCTTATCAATAATTCCTGCAGTGAATTCCCAAAACTTCTCAATAATCCCACGCCCATTAAAGCAGCATCTGCAGTGAAGTCCTTAAAATTTCCTACATCGACATTCCTATAACAGTAATCCTGGAGTACAGCTACTGCAATTCCCACTATCGATACGCATGTAACAATAATCCTTCTTCCAGTGAAGTCCCTAAAATTCCGAATATCCCCACGCCAACTGCAATAATCCCTGCAGTGAAGTCCCTAAAATCCCCAATATCCCACGCTAACTGCAATAATCCCTGCAGTGAAGTCCCCAAAATTCCCAATATCACTAAGCCAGTCCCGTTCATGTGTAAACGCCGTGTACACTTGGACACATCATTGGCTCTTGAGAGCGTTCAGAACGTTACCCGAAGCACTGTAAGCGCTGTACGTTGTTATCAGTATTGCCTTAAGGGAAGACTCCGCAACTAAGATGCCACTTCCTTCAGAGAGCTTCGCGCCGCCGAAACAAGATATATTCCAACAATTACCGATATTGCAAGCTTTATGTCTTTATCAATTTCGTGCACGCACGGAGCGACAGCTCACCGTTGCACTTGGCGGCTCAAAAGGCCAACTTTACCGTAAGTTTTGCTTGCATTCCAAGCAAGATAGACGCTGTGAAATTAGCGTTCAGGAAGACCTGCCCTCCCTGAGCACTGCACCAGGCGACCAGAGTGTGGGTGTACGACACAAACACGACATGGCTGGAATACGAGATGTCTTCGGGTGAGCTCATACACACACACGCATTCCTATAGACGG
>LQNS02277097.1:39983355-40022124 GCA_001587735.2 Parhyale hawaiensis | reverse complement strand
TTAGCGTTCAGGAAGACCTGCCCTCCCTGAGCACTGCACCAGGCGACCAGAGTGTGGGTGTACGACACAAACACGACATGGCTGGAATACGAGATGTCTTCGGGTGAGCTCATACACACACACGCATTCCTATAGACGGAACCTATTGCAACTGCTCCCTTGACTCTATGCTGCTGGTTGAGGCTGGTTCACAAGTTCTATTTGAAGCAATTTATATATAATAGAAACTCAGTGGAACAGCGCGGTATGTATCTGGCATTTGAGTGTTCTTCTAGATGAAACTTATGCCTATATTGCAGCTGCTTTATTGTCTATATTGTTTAGTCTCTTACTCTGTACGTCATTTTCTGTACAAGTTTAACTCAATTTACGACGCGGGAACTCAGTACGAAATGCGGTACGTATCCGACACTTGAGCATATTTACAGCCTAAACTTATTGCAGCTACTTCTTTAACTCGATACTACTTTTTGAGACAGCTTCGCAAGTCCTGTTTGACACAGTTTACGGTGCAGAAACTCAGTACAATACACAGTGCCGCATACAAAGCCGTAGATCATTCTTATCTCATCTTCTTGAACTGAGATGGTTTCACAAGTTCCAAGTAGAACAATCACTTCAAACATAGAAATTCAGAGCAAAAGTGCAGCATATGTAAGATATCCAGGCTGCAGCCGAAACCTATCGCAAACTGCTGGCTCTACACTGCTTGTCCTCCTACTCTTTGCGCCGGCATTGCTGCACAAGTTCTGTTTTTGCCGCAGTTTACGGCAATGAATCTCAGGGCAAAAGCGCGGCATGTGTGCGGCAGTCTTGAGGACGAAACCCACTGCAACTGTTCTCCCTTCATTGCTCGCTCTTTTACTTTTTACAGAACGATTGCTAAATCGGTTTGCCCGAATGTACGATATTCAAACTTAGTGCAACGGCGCTGTATGTGAGGTTGTTAGGCAGTCGTATGGATGAAACCCATTGAAACTGCATTGACTAGAGTCTTAGCTTTCTTACTCTATGCGCCAGGATAGCTACAGTCCGACTCAACAACAGTAAATGCTACTCAATGCAAAAGTATGGCATATAAGGTTGTTGAGAAGTCTTATTGATAAAATATTGCAACTTCTCGCATAGCTCCATGCTACGTTGCTAATGAAACTCGTTAGAACTGCTTTCACAGCTTTTATACTAACATCCTCTCTTAATCTTTAATCTGGAACAGCTTCACAAGTCCTGATTGGTGCTATATTCCGACATTTAGCTCATGAGCAGAAGCATGGCATATGAAGCAGGTAGATGGTACCATATAATACCATAGATTAAAACCTGGTATTGGACTCACATATATATAGTGAAATCATCGAAAAAAATGAGCAAAATTTATTTTGCGCACATGAGTATTTTTGTAGACGATACTTCCCCTTGCGGTTTTAACTGCGCTATTAGCCATAAAAAAAACAATTTTTAGTCATAAAAACTAGCTTATTGAATAATCGAAATATCAACCATTGCTAAACCTATAAGTTAGGAGGTAACGACCTTTCATTGTGTACTTATGGGGTGAGGTTACTGTAGGCGAGTACTTTTGTACATGAGGCGTCTTGCGAAAAGGTCTCTTAATTTGGTTTTATGGCTCTAGTTTTACTTTTGATATTATTACTTATAAGATAACACATAAGGTTAATAGCGAAGTAAATTATCACTAAACTTGCGGGTAACTTAAAACCGTTTATCAACCAAACTATTTCAAGTTCACAAAAACTGAAGATTAGCAATTTATTTGTGAAAAAATTGAGGAAAGTTCAACTGCGAAATGACGCACAGTTTTATGGAAGAACGTATTTGCATTTAATACAAAATCTTAGATTTTTATACAAGCGCATGTCTTACTTATTCCACAGACGGATCATATAGTGAAAAACCTAAAAATGGTGATTTCTATCATGAAGTCATTGCTGAACGTTCACCTAGTATTTTATTAAAAAAAACTATGCGGCCCAAGGTCGAGGGACACGTCGACTCGGAGTACTAAGCAACCTGAATCTTACTTTTACCAGCTTGTGTCACCTCTTTATAAAGGCTTTCCCTCTTAAGGAACACCGTAAAACAAACAACCCTTCTTGTAAATTAATATAGCCTAGTTGTAATACGGGTATCAAGCCCGAAACAATGCTAAGACTAATCATTCCAAAACAGGCTGACTTGAGCGCTTGAAAATCCACTCGGCCTAACTCGGATCCGGAAGGCAATGAATCTTATACTTACACATGTCCAGGGATTAAATACCTAAAGACTGAATTGACGAGTTTAGCATCTGACAGCCACTGAAAAGAGACGTAAGAAATTTAGCATTTTTCAATGAGACTTAATTGTACGGTGAAGGAATGGTGGAAAATCCATGCACGTAGCAGAAATTTTTCCCGTGTAAACGTTGCTGAATGAAAAATAGACAATTTTTTTGTAATGATATAATCACTAACCTGCAGTATAGGAAGCGATTACAGAACGCTTATATATAAGCAGCAAGTAATGGGTCTCGTTCGTAAGACACTCACCAAACATAAATATGAGAAAAAGAAATAGGCAATTTCCATTAGGAAGTACATACAGTAAGTACATTTCGACAGAAAGTGAACTACTTCATAAGCAGTGGAATATGCGATGGTTGTAATATCAGGTAACCCAAACCTAGGAAATCTCGCCCATTTCTAATAGACAGTTAAAAAAAGAAATTTCCCTGTTACCGGGTGTTTAGGATCTGAATTAATGCAGTTAACACCATTCCCGGAGACGACTTGTCCGAACACCCTAATTAGTGGAGAGGTTTACACTAATTATAGGTAGACGAGCTATGGCACAAATTGAGTAATAAAGAGTGATTCTACGTATAGTCATTATAGTGCCAGTGTTGCAAACATGCCTTAACATCCCAATTAGAGGCGAGGTTCTCAATTAGAAAGTCTGTCGTGTCAGGAACTGAGAAAAAAGTGATATACTATAGTGTTTGAACGAACAAATTCGGGAATCACAACAAGAAAATCGTGCTGAATAAATGAAATTTTAGCATTTAGGTTCTATGTTGGCATGAAGTACGGAGTGGTAACACGCAGTTTGGAAAAGACATGAATACTTGCAAATTACAAAAAAAAAAAAATTTTGTTTCAAATGCTATCGATAAGTCTTATGCTAGGAAATTCTCTAACGAACAGATCTAATGGTTTTTCAACTAATTGGTTAAACAAACAGAGGTACATTAAGTAATGGGTTTGTCAGTACAAATTGCGGGATGGCAAAGATTTCTTGAAATTCTAAGAATCAAGAGCTTCTCAGTCACAGGCAATTACGGTGATGACGAAAAGTATGAAACAGATCGTTCTATTGATTAAAAGAAGTGCCAACAATTAAGAAGAGCTAGCTACAGCTAAAAATTTAAACATCCATGAATTGAATGGTGAGAAAAATTGTTAACCGGATGAATTTTGCGAACACGCAACAGCAACAAATCGCATTTGCTTGAACAGACAACATCAAAGTCGGCCCAGAGTCCATTTGAGCCCTGCAGTAAACCGGGGCAGATAAATTCTAATAAACCAGATCCGTGATTGTTCTTCACTTTTACGACCACTTCATGACCAAAATTGAGCACTCAAGGGGGATGAAAGGCCAGCAATCAGACTTTAGTGTGGTCGATGGATCAGTTGCTGCAAATTATCTGAAGCAAAGAGAACACGAAGGAAGAGCAATCGGGGACAGTCGTTGCGCAGAGGAGAGCCTTACACGAGTACAGATAACCTTTGGCTTCTCCCTCGCACTTGTGAGTGAAATTGAGACCTGAGCTAAGTGCTGTCAACAAGAAAACCCAGCTTCCCGAATGTAAAAATACAGTGAGGGCATTATTTTAAAGAAGTAACACGCAGAAGTTGAAGTGACAGCAGTACTGTCAACAGGAAAGTGTAAGTTTTCCGAATGTAAAAATTGCACCGAGTTTATTTTTAAAGAAGTAAAACGAAGAACACCAAGTGATAGTGATGCTGACAACAGAAAAGTGCTAGCTGCCCAAATGTAAGTAAAAATTCAGTGGGGCTTTGTTTCAATGAAGTAAAGCGAACACAAACTGACAGTAGTGCGGACAATATAGCAAAGTGATAACTTTCCGAATACAATAATGCAGTGAGGATATTGTTAAAGAAGTAAAGCAAAGAACCCTAAGTAATTGAAGAGCTGTCAACAAGAAAGTCGTCCGTCTCAGAGTGTACAAAATATACAGTGTTTCACTGGAAATTTTTTATAAAAAATAGCAAACCGAAAAATACGGAAAAAAACTGCTCCCAATATCAATATCTTAGCTTTAGTTATTACATATGATTTTACATCGTCGGCCAGGACTTTTTGTCGTCCCATTATTGTTGCAGATGTTGAAAGCTGTTATCGCCGTTCACGATGAAAACAGGAAAGTTGCGAACACCGCAGCACTACGCAATGTAACCTAACACAGCGATGTTGTCATTGCGTACCAGATTTTTTACAACCAATTTGCAGAAATTAATTCATAAAAAGTTAGGAAATCGTTATTTTTAATGTCAAGCTATAATTGCTACCCCACGTGCAGCATTCTGCTAGTGGGATTATCTACATTAAAAGCAGTACATCAGAACGTTTCCGTAAAAATGTACACAAATATGCGTCAGAGGTACAGTTTACCTTCATGTGCGGCGAAAAATCTCTCAAAGTCGAAGTTTGTGCTTTGTCTAGATCATACATGGTTCTTTGGCACCACCCGTATATTGGGTGTTGTGAACACACGTATGATAGTTGACTTGTTTTTCTGTTGTGGAAACAGTGATGAAAGGTGCAACACACATTCTTATATAAATCCATATTAATATAAGTAGTGACTGCAAGAGTTTGATCTTTTTGTTTCGACTTTGAAATGCTAAGATGAATAAAATCCGGGGGCATTGTCATATTGATACAAAATAAAATTAATGTCCCTTCTTTTTTAGAAAACAGAAAAAACTAAATGCAAAGGACGTTCTAACGTATGACATTTAAAACAAATTAACGCTAATGCACTGCCTACTGTAAATAAAAACAATTTAATAACTAGAGTTTCGTAACTCGCAGGTGCGACAAAGCATTCTATGACTGGCGATATTTTCAAGGGATTTTTATGACTATTGGATACGACAAAATCGTTACTCTTTTCAAGCAATTTAACGTCTGCAAACAATAGGGTAGCGTACCATGTATCATTGGCAGATGACATTTAGTGTTAGACATTTTGCTTGAAGTTCTATGGTCGTAGACAGAAGCCTAAGCGTCAGGTGCATGGCAATTAATGGATAATCCTTATATCGTCTTAGCAGTAGTCGCTGCAAAAGAACAAACCTCAGGAACTAAACTATAAGACCAAATTCAGCCTCAGAGTGCACAGAAAACGATGAAACATAAAATTGAAATAAAAGATAATCGAGAAACAGCTGGCATTGTAGCACGAGACCAAATTCAGCCTCAGTGTGCATAGAACACGCTGAAAAATTAAAAGAAAAAATAGACATTTTTTAAGATACAGCTGCCAGTACAGCAAAAGACAAAATTCAGCTGCAGCGTGCATGCAAATGGCTGAAAAAAATTAAATAAAATTTAATCAAGATGCAGCTGGCATCATAACATGAAACCAAATTTAACCGTATGTGCAGGATGCATCTAAAGGCTAAAACAATATATATATATGTATGAAATTTAATCTAGGTACTAAGGACGGGGCAATTGAAATCATAGCATGAGGTAGCCTACAAGGTGCATGCAAAAGGCTGAAAAAAATAAAATGAAAATTAATGAAGCTACCATAAACATGTACACGAATGAAAAGTAAAACGTAAAGACGCAGAAAACCAAGAATTAGAAGTATTATATATAAACGAACAACTGCAACAATAGCAGGAAATGCAAGTCGAGTTGAATGAAAACCAGAAAGTTAAAATTTACTTTTTGTATAACATATCACAATATTTGCACACGAAACACGAGACACCACAAAATAAGAGAACAAGGAGCAAAGAAATAGAAATCGCTGATTTTTTAGGGGTAACCTAAAGATAAGAACTACAATGGGCAGTACTAAACATAAACAAGAGATTGCCTAATTTCCATCATGCATGCATGCGAAGTAGTAGGATATCCCGTAGGGTGTCCTTGTTACTCGAACAGTTTCTAAACTTGAGATGGGTTTGAATCCGGTGAGTTCTGGCTTATCCAAGCCAAGGCTGGCTTATCTTTGAGTGTTAGGGGTCGAGTTGATAGTGTACGTTCCCTTATGCCGAGGCCACATATGCATTCGTACGAGCAGCTTGAAGCGAGGCTAAGCACCTTGCTCGTCGTTTTGAAATATATTTAAATTCAGTAGCATAGATACGGTGGCATGAACGACAGGGGAGTTGCAGATCCTGGCATCGCGTTGTCCTTATGAAAGTCTCCTGTGACATCGGCATCAAGTGTGTATTTCTTGCTGTTCTAGTTTTAATAAATATTATTGCGTATTGCAAACAAATCAATGGAGACTAAATAGCTGCAGCAACAAAAATTACTATATAGAAAGTTATAGTTCACTTCTTGACACGCTGCAGCTAGGAGGCTATAATTCGCAAATAAAAAGTACTCATACGTGCAGGAAGTAGAAATATTAAAAGTACGCGGTGTTCTACAAGCTACTGCGTACTGTGACTATACCCTTTCCTAATTTAATCATAGTGAATTCTTTGAGGACTGTAGTCACAATGCAATTTTTAGTTAGAAGCGCCAGAAAATAATTTGATGTCGGAAAATGTCGTTACCTCAAAGATACACTTCGTTGCGCCTAAATTTCCAACCTGGCCTAATTACCTCCGCCAAGGAGGTTACATTTTTGTCGGAGTTTGTCTTTTGTTTTTGTCTGTCACCAAGATAACTTCAAAAGTTATAGGCGGATTTTCATGAAATTTACAGGGAATGTTAGGTACGTTAGGAGGAACAGGTGATTAACTTTTAGTGAGTTCCCAGTTCTTTATCAATATTATTACTAATATATTCAGAAGTTTAAGTCTCTGTTTCCCCAACGCAGGTGACATCACAGAGGAAAAAAGAAGGGACACAGAGTATGACGAAAGACATGTGGAACCTATGTACGAGGGTGTTCCTACACAGGATCAGCGCGCATGGGAACAGCAAGTCGGGAAAGAAGAAGAGCAGATGGAAGATGCTTAGTTCTTTTTCGTAGTTGTATTATCTATGAAGAATATGCATAGACGAGAAATAAAGCCTGATGTTTCCGTATCAGTGATACTTCTACATCTTATGTTATGGGGAGCAGCGACCCCAGGGGGATCCTGTTACTTGCCTAAATTGGCCATAAATTTGGATATCTTCCCTCCGTATTCATCATGCTTCCTTCCACTTCCATGATCGTACTGAGAATACTTTAACCCTTTAATGCCTAATGCGCACATATGTCGACATTACATGCAGTGTTATTCCTGCGAAAAGTCATGTTCAAATGAGACACTAAAGGGCTAACTTGTTTTTCATTTTCTTTCCGGACTTCTGTCGCAATGCGCATTACTTCCTGTAATAACACCCTCGTGCATGAGTTCCACGTTTCTATCGACGTAGGTACTTTATGTTCCTTGTTCCTTCCTCTGTGAATCATCCTCTGCGGAAACGAAGCTTAAACTGGGTACTTGCGATAACCGTTGCTATAAAGTAAGATACACTGACAGAATTTCTACCCAGATCGAATATTTGGCGCAAACAACTGTAATTTTGTGAGGCAATTTTCGCAGCACAAAAAGAAGGATGGTAATTCTCTGTCGAAGTGGAATGGGCCACACTTACCCTTTCCGTATTTTAAAGTGAAAATCTAGCAAGTATGGGCACTGCACCCTTCACTTTATAATCGTGGCTATTAGCTTCAGCAACAATACAGTTTTTACTTTATTTTTGGAGGGCAAAACACACTGGTAAATAATACTACATATAACTACTGCAGCTATATAGTTCTAAACCCTAGGCATAGGATCTCATGAGTAACAAAATCAGTTCTGATAGACAGAGCAGTAAAATTGCATGCGTTGTTGTGTTAGCAGAAGAAAAAAAAATACATAAACATGAATTAAGAAATGTCAATTAATTATCCTGACGGCGTTTACGACGTCTGGCAATTACTATTTAAATGGTTTTATGAGAGGCTCAAAATTTATGTCTCTCTAATATCCTCTTCATAAAGCTTGGACTCGTTCAGTGATATTGCTTGCTTTGCAAATTACAGGGAGAAAATGGAGCGTTAGTGATAAATGACGATGGAAATTGAGCAAAAAATATCGATACATCAGGAATTTAACACTACGGAAGAAAGTTAAAAGTTACAATTTTGCGCCATTAACACTGAAACTGTCCGTTAAATTGCTTGCTTGCTTTAAAAATTATGAACGGAAATGACATTCAAGTAGTACCTCCAGCCACGGGAAGATGTAATGAAAAAATAATTTCCATTGGAAATATTTAATATTCAGCTATCAGTACAATATAACAATTCACGTCGTGTTTTTATTTATTTACAAGTATATTTATATCTTTCCTGTCACGCTCTATGGGAATAAGATAGGAGAAAATTCAGGTTCCGAACACTGTATCATGGATACCGGGGTCGCACTTGGGCGCTCCAGCTGAGGGACCTGAGCCTGCCTGCCTGCCTGACCGTGTCTGAACATGTTCATTGTTCTGAGTAGCTACGGGAGATATCACTTACCTACGCCTCATAGTATATATATCAAATTTTTTAGGCAGAATGCTGAATTTTCATTAAAGAAGCCTTCTGAACAGTAATAAGCACAGGAGACAGCGAGGGTTTTCCAGATGTGCTAATTTTCTACCGTCATTTATAATGACGGCCGGCCCACTAGTAAGCTAAATATGTACTGTATTTCATTGTTTCCATATTCAGTGAACCCGTTATGCAAAATTTTTTATATACTCTCAACAATTAGCTTAAAGTGACAAAATGCGGCCAAAAAATGTGCTAAAAATTATTCTCATGAATTGAACGTCACGTAACCGATAGTGAGGAGGATGCGGTGCCGGCAGTAGCGAGCTTCCTGTGAAATAATGGAAATATTCTGTCTATGCGAAGGAATGCGTATTGGTTTGGGATGTTACTTTCCTCAGTGACGGCAGCTAAAACTTAAGATTTTAATATGAATATTTAACTTAGTTTGTAGATTCTCGTTGACAAAAAAAAAAAAAAAAAAAAGAAAGAAGAGTGATGAAAAAACTATACTCATATAAGTTATCAAGTTATTATACATATAATGAATGACACCGAATAAGCAAATTATTTAAAATTATGAGAGAACGCAAAAAATATATGAAAAACTCGAAATTTAAGGTCATAAATCATATAAAATCCAAAACGAACGGTTCCGTGTAGGCCAATACACGAAATACATTCTCTTTGGCAGATATTTTCAGAAAGAATATAGATTTGTCAGCTCGCAGTATAACTGCTATCTCTTATTTCTTTATTTTATGTCAAGCAAGATGCATGTGTCTACCATGTAACGGCATCCTTTCGTAAGCCTTCGAGAACATACACGTGACTAACGTTCTGCACGTCTACAACCTTTTTTTTCGAGTTCGTATTAGGAGAAACACATCCTGGTGGCCTTCGTACAAGTCGACAGTCTTCTTTTTCGTAATTGTATGAGCATAAATATACAACTGGTTGATTCCTGCACAAGTGCAACCTTATTTTTCTGCGATTCATTTAGACAAACATCCATTTGACTCTACTGTACAAATACAGCCGTTTTACTCACAACTTTATCACAAGCCAGACACACCTGGTTACCAACAACACATCTACACAAATGCAACCGGTTATAATGGGTATATTTTTAATCACCAAACTATGTAACGCATAATCGCCGTCATCGGGTTAGTTCTTTTTCAAATTCAATATAGACAGGATTCCCTCGTGCCCAGCGGCAACTTTCTATTAGCAAGGAATATGCGAATGTAATAAACGCCTGTGGCGGTTTTAATGTACAGCAAGATAAATTAAATCTTTTATTTAGAAAAAAATAGTTCAAAAGTTGATGCAAACTTCAACTTGAAACATATATGAAGTAGATCGGAATGCTTTATTAATTAATTAAGGTGCAGCTGTAACTACGAATTTGATCAATTGGATAACGTATCAGACCGAAAACAGGAGAAACTAGAGCACTCTGAGAGCGCATACCTTCGCCAAGTGGGGCAACGGTAGCAAAAAATTCAAATTGGTTCTGAAACCATAATTTTTTAGTATAAACTCCAAAATCTAATCATTTGTGCCTTTTTATATTAATAACACAGATCCGTTCATAACTTTTTGAGTTATACTGTTAACAAACGTTATGACAAACATAAGTCAAACATACAAACGAACAAACCGATCTGCACCAAATGTAATCATTTATTTATTTTAGCATTACTAACAACCCCTAAAAGTTCATAAAGATCCATTCATTATTTTTTGAGTTATTGTGCTAACAAGCATAAAATCAAAAACAGTGACAAACGAACGAACTACCGGATCGTTACCAAAATTTGGTCATATACTCTTTGTTATATATATACCTAACAACTCATGTTAATTTCATCAAAATCCATTAATAACTTTTTCAATTATGCATCAAGAAAAATGAGGCAGACAAACAAACAAACGGATGGACTTATCTTTACCAAAAGCTAATCATCTGTTCCTCCTAACATACCTAACAATCCCTGTAAATTTCATTCAAATCGGTTCATAACTTTTTTAGTTATCTTGGTGACAGACCGACAGACAGACAAAGAGACAGACAGACAAACAAACACGACGAAAACATAACCTTCTTGGCGGAGGTATATATAATTTAAAATTTTCAACAGCATTTCACGAGAAATATATATTCCTAGCTGCCAAATACAGAGACTTAAAGTTTTATTTTCTTTAACTTGGTGAAAATCTGAACACAGATTTGACTAGCCACTGCGCATTGCACAACTATGCAAATGTGGCCTTGATTTTGGTAGAATAAAATCAGAAGAATATGTACCTGACAACTCTCGAGTGCAATTTGCAAATCTAAGTAGAAAATCAGAAGAGATCTTATATTGAGCAAAAACATACCAGAAAGACTACAAAGCAACACTAGGTACCTACAATGCACAGTTGTACAATTGATACCTAATTTTTGGTGAAAAAAAAAATCAACTAAAGTAACCCAACTGTTTACCACACACACAACTTCATGCAAGATCCAGAGGCCTCTTATGGTATGGGAGACCTTAAATATTGCTAATAATACACCTGTCAAGCAGTTATCGGTGCTGTTGAGATAAATTGACTTATTCAAGGTTAAAGGATATCGTATTTCTTAAATTATGCTTCAGAACTCGGAAGGAGAGGCATGGCTTCGCATGAGAAAACTCAATCCAGTTGCTTGCATGCATTAGATAGCGACGTGTTAGCTGTCAGAGTAAAGTAGAAACAATTATAATTCTTGAGAACAGATTAGCCTCTATAGGTCAAAAGTTGTCGGAAAACATGAAAGAGTTGCTAGAAGTTTAGGGCAATAGGGAAACACGGCAATGGAAATCTTTTACCTGCCGGTGAACTATCCATTGAGGTTGAAGTAAGTTATGTTATGATCAATCATGTTAGTCAGCGCTAAACCCCTGAGAGGAAAAATGTAATTTTAAAAATTTGCAAGGAAGAACTACTTACCTTAATCAGGCAATAGATTAGAGGACGTACATTTTTTCTTTGTATCGGGTGAATTTCAAGGTGAGGGACATATGACGCTATATAAAGAAAAATTATAACTTATGAATTGATAGAGGAACTACCGACGTTAGCAAGACAGTATTCATTTTGGGAAAATGTTCGTTAGCTGGGAAGCGTTGGTGAAACACTATAAGCAGTAATAAATACAAGGAATTGGAGCTACTGAAGTTATCTTATGGAAAATTTCTCTAATATGTTTTTACTGGAGGTAAAATTGATTAAAAACATTATTAAGAATTGTATATCAGCATTTATCTTACAGTTTAGTTTTATTTTATTCCCGATTGGTTTTACGAAAGCTGACAAGTGATAGCCTCGTGAATTTTAGGAAGGTGGAGAAAGTTTTAAAACTAAACTAAAAACATTATTAGTGTTCGTGAATGGCATGAACTATCTAGAAAATAACTTGAATATTATACTTGAGTGAAGTTGAATTTCCAGAGCAAATTTAAATTTTGAAATAACTGTAAACTGAAGGAAAAATGTTGGCCAATGCTATGTGATGTGGGATATGCAATGGATTAAACCAGATATTAGTTTCTGATAATGGTAAATGTAAAATCACCGTCCACACCAACTGAAAAACTCAGGCGTATTGGTTCGTGCTGTTTATATGTACGTACTGTATATCCGCTCTAGCTCATTAGGGCATAGAGGAATGTGCGGCTGCAGTCAACAACAGCTTATCCGAGCTATGGCATCATTGGCGGACGGCTCATGCATAAACTGCGCCCCCGTAGACTTAAGAGCATCAGAAATGCTGATCACGCATTGGCGGGTACCAGCACTTTCTTTCCTGGGATAGAATGCCCGGTTCCGTGACAGCGTGTAAGGCGACATCTCTGCTCAGCGAGCCACCGAGTGGCGAGTTAATACAGGCCCATTAAACACAGCAATATATATTATGGAAAGGATAAATGCGTACATATGGTAAATATAGAGTATTTGCACAACTAGGTTTTCGATATTTTTTGGAAATTGCGTTGACTTCTAGAGGCTGAAGTACTATAAATTTAAGTAAACGCATATGCGTCATTATTATGCGATAATTGGCGTGTATACGCAGGACTCTCAAGTCTGTCCTTACAGATTTTTCGTGGCAAAATGGCATATCCTTGATGTTCAGTCACTGCGATCTTGAAACATACTAAGTTTATGGATGCGTCTCACTGGATATTCTCGATGAGGCTGAAACCTTCACTCATTACCACATCAAGTCAACCTTCACTACTCGTTAGCGATACAGACACATAGCGCTGTAGCGGAACGTTCATATTTTTTTTTTACTTGAAAGGTGAGTCTAATCAGATATAAGAGTAACCTCTTTTAAGGTACCGTAAACATAAACTTAGCGTTATAGAGATATCTCTGTGTGTATCAGTCATGTTCATAAAATTATACACTACGCGTTTTTGGGTTAACCCTTTCGGTACTGACGGCATCTCTAGAAGCCGCATCATAGTTCTTGATTAATGACACCAGCGCGTTGTTACTTTCTCGGGAAATTCTGATTGTATATGAAACAGCCTCATTAAAGTCTGCACTAGTATTTTAGTTAAGTTCTGCAGTGACTACCATAAAGTATTTCTTATGAGCTTCTACAAAATTAAGAGCAAAAAAGGAGTAGAGTTTACGAACAAAATTGTTTAATGAACTAGCAAACAAGAATTAGAATTTTTACGAGGGACCATTTAGAGCGCGCCATTGTTTACTATCCTGTATTGGTACAGCAGACACTTCAACAGAAGCAACGCAAGGTACTAGGCTACTTGCATCACGGGGTAGAGCTTCAGCAGGTAGTACTCACCTATAGGTACGCAAATTACAAGTTCGTCATCGACGCCTTAACAATTAATGAAAACTAAATATGACTACAACGATCATGGGGACTTCAGGGGTAAAAAAAAAGATTAACGAAAACAAATGTGGAACTCTCGGTGACAAACTCGATGCATACTTGCTTATAATACATACCGGACTTTTGTCAGCGTGGAAATGTCCTAAAAAATTAAATATTACATGAAAATGTGGGATTTGCGGAAATTTAAATTATGCTATCTGATTAAGAGAAAATATGGGATTTTTTGGTAATGTAAATTATGCCAAGGGATTTGAAGCAAATGGGATTTTATAAACCAAAAAAAATACTAAATTTGATGACTCGTCAAGACAATTTGCGGTCAGATGATATGCATGCAGGTGAGAATTAAACGTACGGTTTGAGTATGCAATGACCCAGTCACGTACAGAGCCTGCCTTCACTGATGGCAAATAGAGAAATCTTCGTCCAAGGACCAGTTCGAAAATTGTTTTTATTGGACACAAAAGCTTAAATGGATTCCTTTGTAAGAGATAGGTGAGTGTTTTCTTGCGTCCAAACTGGTCATAAAAACGGTACATAGTTGGCACATGCTGGAAAAGGTTTAAAATAAGAAGGACGCCAACTGCCTACTCGTAGAAAGCTAACAAGTTTGAGCGCTTTAACCGGAAGGAATGCGAGCTTCTTAAAAACAACATATATCTCTGAAACAAGTTGAACCGGAAAACGATTCGAACCTTTTTTGAAGTTACCGTCACAAAGAAGGTACACCTTTCAGAAAATTAAAACTTCACTGAACTTTAATGCAACACGAAGATCCTCTGCCGAAGCTCACATCCTCGTTTCTTTCTTAGAACAGGTACGGGTGTCTGCAGCAGGCGTCCTTCTGAAGAAATGCAACACAAGAACCTAACGGGAAGGGTATCCAAAAACGTGAATAGAAAGAAGAGGTGAGAAGAATGTAAGAATTTCCTGGACGACATGGGAAACTTCCCAACGCAACCCCAGGACAGCCAGCACGGTCTCTAAACCAGCTGGAATCGTGAAAACTTGCCCGCCAGATGCTCAACAAACGTTACATACAGAACAGTCATTCATTGTATTCATTATATTGGAATATGCAGAGGACATTAACAGTTGTTTTGGAACGCTTCAATGGCTATTGACCAATATTTGGCATGTTTTGAGAAAAAATTAAAAATTCAATCAAAAGAGCAGAAGGAACAATGGACGTATGTAGTAGCATGTTCAACACAATCATGGAACCGATATTTGGGAATGAAAATGAAAACTACAAGAATATCAATAGGTAGGCAAACAAGAAGAGAAGTATAGAGGAAATAAAAGCAAATAGTGATTAATATTAAACTACACGCCACAGGCGGGAAGAGAGAGGTAAACTACTGTGGAGCAAAGAGCAGCCCCAGAACGCTCGAAAGTAGAGGGCAGTAACCTCTCAATAAGGAAAAACACTCAAGTCTGACTTGAGCAACTGCAGATATACATGGCTGAAGACGGATCTCAACGATGAATTCACTATAAACGCATAAACACAAGTCGAGGGATAAAAAAAAAAAAAAAACACTGAACCGGCGAGTTTTCCATCATCTGCTCTCAGAGAGAACTGAAACACACGTGCCTAGTTCAAGCAAGACCAACAATACCCGAGCAGACCATGAGACACGTAGGCACGTCCAAGTGGGACACACCAGTACGGGTTGGATCCTCCCTCTGGAAATGGGCCAGTCACGATCTGACACGACGACACGTCACCCTAAAGTCCGGCGACATGTCTGAGCATGTAGACAACGCGCAGCCAAAAATGTGTGGCGGCTTTTCTTCGTCTTCTTAAGAATTAAAACTCAGCGGTCGACTTGAAGATATTTATCAAGGAAAGAAACTGTTGGTGAGTTTGTCAAACACCGAGGTTCTGAACTGTCCCATTGTCTTTGGAACTCAGAAGAAGGAAACTGCTCGGTCACTTTGCTTTACCCAGAGAATTGAATCTTCAGGAAATTGATTAATGAAAGAGGCTGCTAGAGTGGTTGCCAAGCAGGATAGTTTTGAATTGTTCTACTGTCGTTGAAACTCAGAAGAAAAAAAAAAAAAAACGAAACTTCCCGGGCAAATGGCATTAACCTGGGAATTGAAAGTGAAGTAAGTTGCCTTCTTCCGGAAATTTGATCAAAGATTGAAACTGTAGGGAATTTGTAAAACACGGAGGTTCTGAACTGCCCTATTGTCTTCGCTACTTTGAAAAAGGAAACTTCGAGGTCAACATACTTCGTCTTGAGAATTGAAACGCGTAATCTGCTTCTGATATTTATCAAGGAAAAACTAGAAGAGTTTGTCGAACAAGGAGGTTCGGAACTGTTCTTCTGTTTTTTGAACTCAGTATTTGCGGTATCACTAAGATATTTTCAGGATCATCAACGGCAAAACGAATAAATTTCAGTAGTCAATTACGAAATGCTTACGTTGCACACAGCCGAAAACTCAATCTTGCAAAACAGAAAATGGGTTTTAAGCATATTAAAGGGTAATAATGGACATTATTGCCTTAAATTCGATGTGTAATAATTATGTAATCATTATTGAACTTCCAAGGAAGTTAAAGGAAAAAAGGTTAAAATTTGAGGAAAAGTTAAATGATGACCGGAGTACAGAACTTTAATGGAAGTGAGCAAAGCGAACGGGTTTTTAAGTCGCAAGTATGCTAAGATTTATATGACGCGCATATAATGTATATATAACATTTTTAATTACGAAGTTAACCCTTCCCTAAAGAAAAATTAAATGCAGTCAGACACACACTGTTACAAAAATAACATATTTTGCAGTCAGACACACATTGTTATAAAAATAACAGATTTAACAGTTAAAAAAGTAATATTTGAGGTATTCGGGCGCGAGTTAAGTCAGTGTTAGCAGACAACGCTTAATGACAGTCCAACAAAGAGGGTTATAAACGGAGGAGAATGTGGGTACCCTCGAGCAACATTACTAGACGCTACAGAGACGAATGAAAGCTTCGTGTGACTGTAATTAGATCTAAATAAAATATATCTGTACAACTGTTAAGAATAACGTGGAGTTAAGAAATCCGTCTTATTCAGACAAAGGAATCAAGAAAATGGGCATAATGTCATGGTCAAACAGCGATAATTGTTTTTACGTACTTGACTGCGACATGGGGCGACGCAATAGCCATGAAAATCAAACCATTTGAGCAAATTGCACAAATTTGAGGATATAACTTAACCCTAACAGCGTAGAGGAGTGGGTAATAGAGTACAACGAGGTAGTCAAGGCTGGAATGTGCTCTCTATTTCGACCTGCTCCATACACATAAACTGTAATGAAAGAACTGTAAAACGATAATGAACTTTAAATACGATAATTACACTAAGAGATGTGCAGTTTTGGGTAGTCAGAGTTAATGAAAAGTTCAAGTTCCTGCGATAATTAACCTTGATCGAAAGGTATGTTAAATTTGGGGACTATGATGTCAGGAATAGTCATAAAACTTAGCGAGAAATTTTAATTTTAAACTGTTGACGGTCAGCACCATGCGAACGAGTCCCTAACAGATTCCTTGGCCACCCTAGAAACCGATTTACTGTTTTAGCTTCTGAGGCGGCCACGAATGCTGTTTGGGATCCAAAACTAGGTTAGTTTAACGAATGCAAATAGAATGTTTGGTACTTAACCAGAGGGCTCAATAGAGCAGACTGCTCCGTGTGCAGGAATAAATGCAAATAAACGACATTATGTTACTATTCAACGTCGAGGTTAATTTAGTGTTATTTGCATACCACAGAAAGGCCTCGTCATGTTATTTTGGCATCAACGGTATCAAAATAAAAGTGCAGTTTGGTAGCCCTGATGCATGCGAATTCCGAACAAGTATCGTTACAATCGGAGAGAAAAATAATCATGCTTAGTAAAAAGTGAAGTACTAAGTAGTGATTCAACTTAGTCTACAAAAAGCATATTGCAACGTAAAATTACAACAGAAGAAATTATATGTCACGATACTTCCTAAGAATAATACAGTGTAATAAAACAAGCACTGTCTATTATGATGCACCGCCGTATTCCGAAGAGTAATTGCGATGAAAACTATTGGGCATAAAAATATTAATGATCGCATTTCATGCGCAACAAGGTCACTCAAGTTAAGCTGAATTTCTTCGTTCAAAAAAGTACCAAAAATTGAAGCACAAATTAGAAGTTTCAGTTGACTTGCAAATGCGAATTTCGTCTGCAGATGGGCAATTGATGTGCTAAGAGTTTTAGTGCAGTAACCCTAGTGGGAATCAACCTATTTTTTCTGTTCTGTGAAATTTACAAAGCTACAGCTCTTGTCATATTAGCCGTTTCTATAGTTATAGAGCAAAAGGATCGGTTTGTACAGCATCGTTCCTAGAGCATGCCGCAGCCCATACACCCAGGCTCCCGAAGTGAAAGTAGGCACGCATATATAAACAACTAAAGATGATTTATGTCTGAGAGTAATTTCTTGAGATTTAATATTGCTCCCTGAATTTCGTACAACAGCTGAGAACGACTCCGGAAAAAATCTAAACTCTTACTGGATAAAATTAATTAATCATATCCAGTAAGATATTTAATGTTCATAAAAAATTGCAATTGAGGGGTTGATACTTTGTGAAACTGGAAAGAGACACAAAGAGAAGCAACATTAAACTACTGTTAATTACCTACGATTTTGAAGGGCAGCATAGCTGCAGCACAGTTCCAATTGAAGGTTATTCAGTTCGCTGCAAAAACAATACTGTTCTCAAGCTTCCCAATTGTCAAGCAAAATACAGCGGCAGAACCGTCAATTTGCATCCAAGATCTCTAGACACGATCAGTCCTTTATTATTATTATTATTTTTTTTGCAAACAAAGGTGCCACTGAGAGCAGACATAGAATTATCGCGCCACCGAATGCAGGCATCGAATAATATTAACTAAAATCTCAGAATAATCTCATACATTAATATTCAATGGGCGTAAAGACTATGAAAGATATTCAACAACACTCAAGCAAGCAAATTGAGGCAGGCAGGTCAAAAGGTGGTGGAGTTGACGCAACTGTGGTCGTTGCTGATATAAAAAAAATGATAAAAAAAACAATCCTACTTTATACGCTCACCATTCTCCATTAGTATCACATATCGCATATGCTAATCAGGCTTGATAATGTGGCGAGATAAGTAGCATTTTTTATAAGAAACATGAACACTGACATGAGCTCGCATTATAGCTTCAATGATAGCATCGCATCAGTATTTCTTAAACAACAAAGGGGACGCATCGTATGCGCATAACCAGCCGTCGCCGTTTTGATATGGTAGGTTGCAATTGGAAGTCCAAAGAAATTGATATGATAGGTTGCAACCGCAAGATCAGAGAAATTGATATGGTGAGTTGCAATTGGAAATTGATAGGCGAGACTGAAATTGGAAGACCAAATAATTTGATACGGTATGTTTCAATGTTAAAACCAAAGAAGTTGATAGAGTACGGGGCAACTGGGAGACTAAATGGCTTGATATGGTATGTAGTAATTGAAAACCCAAATAAACTGATATACGAGATAGAAATTGCAAGACTAAATAATTTGATATTGAAGTTTGTAGTACTAAGTCCAAAGAAATTTTTACGGTAGGTAGCAATGGTAAGACTAAAGAAATTGATGCAGTAGGTTGCACTTGGAATACTCATTAATTTGATGGGGTACGTTGTAATTGAAAAACCAAATGAACTGATAAGCAAGATTGAAACAAGATCAAATAATTTGGTATGGTACGTAGGTTGCAATTGGAAGATCAAATAATTTGATTTGGTAAGTTGCACTGGTAATACCCAAGAGACTGCATAAGATACAGTAGCTTGCAACTCGAAGACACAGTAATTTGATATGGTAGGTAGCAACCGAAGGACCAAGTTCATTGATATGCAAAATTGAAATTGAGAGACCAAAAGAATTTAAAGTAGCTAAGTAGTATGGTAGACTGCAATTGGAAGACCAAAGAATTTCATATGACAGGTTGCAATTAAGAACACAAGAGAATGTGAACTTATCAGCTGGATTTTTAGGAAAAAAATTATATACGTTACAGCTATAGAACAAAGCATTCACTTTAGATGACAATTATTGGCAAGATCAACAAATTTTAAGGATCTAGACGATTGAAATTGAGCAACAAATGAGACTGATATTGCATATAACGCTTCAATGACAAACGCATTATATATGGTAAGTTGCAGTTAACAATCAAATAAATTTGACATGATAAGTTATAAATGATGTATCAACCATCTTGGCGGGGCTGAAATTGAAATGAACTACTGGCATTGTAGGTAGTACAAAGGAGATATAGCAGAAGCGTATTATTCGGCTGTCTAGTGGCTTAACGAAAGAATCCTATTTAGACGTCTTTTACCTGCTTGAAGTTTCCGAAACACTGTTTATTCATGTTATTTTTTATTAATATTTTTTCAGAAATTAAATAATGAGTGTCTTGGAACCTCAAGGAAGTAAAAACGGATTTTACATTGAACTGTAAGATGAGCAGTGCTATACAAATTAGCAAACCAATATGTCTCAGCTAGATTCGGCAGGCTTCTGTTCACAATACGCCAAGTCCAAAGTTGAAAATGAAAATTTATAGTGTATTTTGGTGTCACTAGATACTCAATAACATAAGTACTAACAAATCCGTCCATAAAAGTTGCAGCTTCATCGCTATCTCTAACCCACCCAGCTCTGGTGGAGGAAGCTCGAGGAACCTCGCCGGAACTTCCCAGAATACAATCACCAAAAATTGCCTACAACATTGACTAATAAGCATTTCCCTTAAACACTGAGCCGTAAGTGGATGCATGGAGAAAATGAGCCGGGAACAAAAGAAGTCTTGAGTGATCACGCTTGTTGTGCGAAGAAGAGCTACAAAAAGCATGAGTAGGTAATCAAAGACGAGCTTTGTTGCGAGACGAGACGTCTTTGTTTACACGGATCGGCCCCCCGACTGCGAAGATGACCTTTGGGTTTTGGCACAGCGTAAGAACGCAATGAGGCTATTATCAACCAAAGATATAAAGTGTCTGACACATCGATCGTCTAATATGGGCCTTCAACTGGCCGAACTGCCGGGGATTGACAGCACATTGATGGTAAGCATGATTTGGGAATATGCTGAACCATGCTAGTGACATACAGAATGAGCTTTCGACCTAAAATACACCATCAACATTATAAAACTAATGGCACTGTCATCGACAGTGTGCATTATTGGGAAAGGTATTGGGTTTAACGAACGGTTCATGGGCATAACATCTAAAACTGTAAAATCCATAAGCTAAGACGATGAAAAAAATGCCAGTGTTAATAGTGAATGGGGTTTAATTAATGCGGGATACACAGAGAAGAGTCCCTAGTTAATACAACCAAATGGTCCGCCGAACACATTTGGCTGCGAGGATCCAGAATGCAAGTTCTTCGTATATTATATGTTTTTATATATTAGCTGGTATCCTCCCTAGACACAACTGTGGTGATTCAAGAGAAGAAAAGGAAGGGGCATGTAGTATGTCAATAGAAACGTGGAACCCATGCACAAAGATAGATCAAGTGCATGGAAACAGCAAGTCTGGGAAAACAAAGTAAGAACAGATCAACGTAAGATTAATAAGAGTATGAAATCAGGAAGGAAGCAAAGTGGGCACGAAAGACAGACGTCCCGAGGACTTAGCTAATGGCTATGGTAACGTACACAAGCCCCCTGAGGGACGCTGCTCCCCATAACATAGGATGGCGGAATCTAATTAACCCTATGGCCCATCGGATGCCCCCTCAGGGGTACAAGTTCTTCGTACTAAGCATAGCACAAATAACTACATCTCGTAAGGGTAAAGTCGTATGCACTGGTTTGTGCAGTAGTGAAATGCGCACTTGGACCCAGTCAAGTGTACGGCTGCAGTCGATCACAAATTATCCGGGCTACGGCATACACGATAGAGTAGACATCACGATACAATGGTGAGGTCTATGCCGAAAGACAATTGCACCCCCACCGACCCTAAGGCCAGTGACATCCCAGTGACCCCAGTGACTATGAGTGAAAGAATTGCTGACGCTATACTTTCCCAAGTTTCAAGACTTTCCTTCCTGGTGAGGACTCGAACTCCCGACGCCTCGATCATTAGCAAAGTCAGCAACCTTCGGAGTGAGCTGTTGGAAATAGAATTCTTTTCTATTGTTGTTTTTGTGATGAACCTTTGAGGACAATAATAAGTCACGTCTGCTTATGGGGTCGGTAGAAATCACGTGTTGCGCACTAACCAAGGTTAACACGAAAAACTTGAAGGCTTTAACTCTTTACTGCACATTACCACAGCCGCGTGGCTACGATTGCCAATAAACTAGCAGCACCCACATTGATGGAACACACGTGGCGCTACTGGCAATGATTTTTAACTTGCGATTATTTTTAGGGTGACATTTGGAGAAATTTGGACACAATGTGAGTTAACATATTTGACACACTAGCCAGAAAGTCATCAGCGTGAACTATATACATATATGTAGAAATAATTTTTTTGTTTTGAATTCCCAATCAAAAGCGTTTGGTTGAGCCATTCACATATAGTGGGTCATCTTAGGCAACGATTTCTCTAAGTGGATATGCTACCTAAATATGCGGGAGATGAAAAATAATGACGGCAGATGCTGTAATTAGTTATAAATCATTTATTACTCTTCAAGCTGGACTTGGATTTGCGGGACACAAAAATCCCTTTCCTACTGTTACAGTAAAACATATACGGTGATTTTATAGCTACAACGGATTGTCGCCAGAAAGAAAGAACTGAAAGGACTTGTGTGATACGTATCCCAAGCAGAGATTGTAGCAAAACCGTGGCGACAATATATTCTAGTAGTTCCACTGCACAAAATGCCTCGGCATATTCGAAACGCCACTGCTGCCAAAGTTATAGAGTTGAAAAATTTGCTGGGTTCTCATTTAAAACGAATACTAGAAAGACCTGCGGCTAGCGGTTACGTGCACTGTGGAGATAATCCGCTGCTGGCTCTCTCCTGGTCGCTAACTGCGGTCTCACAGAAGACACCCAGCAGCGTGACTCCACGCATGTGGGGTGACGAGAGGAACGTCACCTGGACTGCATCCGAAGACCCACAGTGCACAAGAACTGAAAATCGGATTTATCTTGAAAAATTACCGTCACAGTTACGACAATACTGCTATGCTTTTCGAAAAGAGAAAGAACTTAAACGTAAAGAAGATTACTCAGTTATGTTAAAAACGTAGATTATCTCATGAGGTTACAAGAAAGGAAACACCGCCAAGAAAGTGAGTGTGAGAGTTACAGCAACAATGAGAATTCTCTTCAAGAATCACAAGAACTCAAATTGGAATACAGTAAAAAATCACTGTAAACAGCTGCACTGTTTCCACTATAAATTTTGATGGAATTACAAGAACCTTTCCAAGCATATGGCCCAGCATGTTCTAAGTAATAGTTACCGTAAAAGCCAGACAATGTCATAGACATAGCATCAGTTGACTTCGGATTTGAATTCACCCATCTCTAAGTCACAATTAGTTATACTAGGATAAAAACCACAATACCTCCGCAGAACTACACATAACCACGGATGCGACTATATTCCATTCTTACAGTCATCAAAAATGCAGTACTGAGTCAAAGCGTTAAAGGTTAGAATACAGCGCGGCGTAGGTAATGATTTAATGCCTTTGTCAAGTCCAACACTTGGACTTTGATTGAACTTATCGAACATATAGAAAAACATCTGCGGACACAGTCGCTGGCTAGACATGTGAAGGTCTTTTTTGCATATAAATTAATCGAATTAGATGCGGGGTCTTGGAAACAAAGAACTGTTTTTTGTAAAATTTCTAAATAAGATCTGCAGAGGCGGCCATTGCATTCAAATAAGATAATAATTTGCGACTGAACGGGAGTAGGTGACTGTCGAATAGAAGAGTCTGCTGAATGAGATGCACATTAAATGATAATTGTGAATTCTTTGCCTCTATACAACACCTAACAAAATCTCATGTACTTCCTACAGGGGGGAAAATCCGATACTTGATTTTTTGTTGCAGTATTAACGGTAGTTTTTACTAGTATTATTACTAGTGTGGAGACAAATTGGTGTATAAACTAATAAACTCAACGAGCAAGTCATCATTCTACTATCCATAGTTTTGGTGACCGTTCAATTAAATAACTCTAATTCCATAAAATGGGCTCTTTTTTATTAGTAATGTATAAAACACATGGATCTCTTCTAGTATAGACATTGGGACTAGCTTGCAGCAATACGCCTAAGAGAATTATTAAGCAATCTTGTATTAGAAAAAGTTGCACAGAAAGTATTCTGATATATACGTATAAATTACATATACTGTAGGCTTGTATCTACAGGACGCAAGAAATTTCTGAGCTTCTTTTTGTCCAGTACTAAAATCGACAGCAATGTCCTCTTTCGCAAACAGTTGAAGTAAGACATGCAAGTTCTATGTTCGTCTCTGCTATTTGTCACCTAAAATCAGGAATTTTTCAAGCTGTTTTTGCCCAGTATTGAGAAAAAACAACAGCACTATCTCATTTTGCGAAACGATCACGGTCAGACTAATGAGTTTGCGCCTAGAATCAAACTCATAACTGGAAAAGCGTGCAATCTTTCCAATACCTATAACTAGAAAGTTCCCAACCTCGCATTGCTAGAAAAGCTAATGGCCTTTTTAATACCCAAATCAAAAAGTTCTCAACGTCCCATAACTATAGAAAAGCCCATAATCTTCGCGTTTCTAAACGCCAAAACGTTCTGAACCTCCCATTGTACAGTATCAGAAAATATGTCCAGTTCGTAAGCGATTGCAGTAAGTTTAGTGAGTTAAATGTTTTTTTTTTTATCAAACTTGTAATTAGGCTTTCGGTATTTTCTTTACCGACAACCTCAGAACACTCAACATTCTTTGGTGCAGTACTTGGAAACATACCAATATGTACTTAAGCAAACAATAACGAGGGGGCCTTTAGAATTTTTCTACGAAATTCAGGGCTTGAAATGCACGTAATCGTTCCTTTACCCAAAACCAGGAAGTTCTCAAACCCTTTTGCTCAGTTTTAAGGAAAAACAGTATTATCCACTTTCGCAAACGATCACGCGACGACCTGCGAGGTTTAAGGAAAAACAGTATTATCCACTTTCGCAAACGATCACACGAAGACCTGCGAGGTTTACGACCGACCGCAAGTTCAAGTCTAAAATTCTTCGCGACTCATGAATGTCGTCTCGTGTTTCGCCCTTAACAGCGAACCCGAGAAAAAAAATAAAGAAAAAAATAGGGGAAGACGCGCGCGAAACGGGGCTGCAAGTTGGCGCAGCCCTACCTCACCCAAGTTTATGCGACAACCCTCGTGTCGAAATCGCAAGATTCATCAGGAGTGTCCCGTACGGCCAATTTTGAGGGCCATGAGGAAACGCAAACTCAGGGGCATCCAATTTCAGAACGCGTGACCTTCTTTAGACGGTGAACTGTGGTGGGAAACCCACGGAAGATGGGTAACGTACCAATAACAAAAATTATAGACAACATTCACTCGTTCGTTCGCAATTAGTGTTACACTGTACTGTTATTTTCCCATTTGTGATGTCTGTTGCGTCTTCCATTCGACAATAAATTATTTCACTTTCATTTGTAAATTGTATCATATATACTACAATTCATTGACTGCTTCTGCACAACCCCATGCTCGTCAACAAGAGACGTCCAGTTTTTAAAAAAATTGAAGAATGTATTCAAAATGATGAAGCTAACTTTACATTATTTCAACATAATTACGAACACCGGTTTTACAGTCTGTTTTATATTCACAAAGCAATGTAGAATACGTATCCATAGAGTGAAAGCAGATATACAGCAGCAATTTCCATTCCCTTAATGCATTACAGATTATCTACAAAGAGGGCAGCAGATGACAAAAATTTTGTAATTATAATGTCACCAAAATACAATGTAGCATACCTAAAAATATGTTAACAGACATAAAAGTTTCAGAGACATTACAACTTCATTAAAAATATAACAAATTCAACAGACGTATTCAATTTCGTCACACTACAACGCGGCACGTTGCAAGAACGTTCGAAGATATATACGTTCCGGAGTCATTGCAATTTTATCAGAATATAAACAGCGTTCTGAAAATCTACTAACAGATAAAAAAGTTTTGGAATCTGTACAACTTCCCTCAAGTAAAAGGCACTCTACAATGACGCTCAGAGATTTACAAGTTTGAAAATCATTACAACTTCACAACATGCATGCAGTGTGAGACCTAAAAAGGACGCAACAGGAAGAGCAGTTTCGCAGCCATTATCCTTTTATCAGATGCCTTAAAGTCTATCCGAGGTCCCCACGTGCTGGATATATAGTGCCTGGCGGTCCAGAATGATCTATAATTAGAGTCCCCAAAATCGTGTGGGAACCCTCAGGAGACGACGTTAAATCAATTCACCCGAAGGTCCACGCACCTCGGTTGTCTCGTTTACAACTCTCCTTTCCCTTCCTCCTTGACTTTAGAACACCAAACTACTTCGGCGTTTGGTCCATCGTGGTACAAAAGTTTTGATCCGTCTCTGGGTTACATGTCATAAAGTTCTGTTAACAAGCTTTAAGGGTCTCGTCGAGACTGACGTCTCCAAAGGTTGTAAATTTAACGTTGGAATTGTGCGCTCCACATCTATGCAGCTCGAGGGCTGTACATCAAGAAGAATAAAGGAAGCCGAGCACGACCCACAAGAAAAAAGGAAGATCGAGTTACATAAAAATAATCAAGAAATAACTGGTTCCAATTTACGAAGAATCATTTTACACAGAATTCGCGACATCTTAGTCGTAGTTATTACAATAATTACCTTGCAACCAATACTATTTAATGCAAGTGCACCTTTTGCGGTATTATGAGCTCTCTCGAAATAACCAAAAAATTTATAACGCAGGATACTAAGGAAAAACGTTAAAAATAAAAAATATCGAGCTAGAAAAAAATGTTGAATGACATGAATTAACTAACCTAGTTGCCTTCGGAAATCAGTTATCCAAAATTTTATCTAAACCATGAAAATTCTATCTTCTAAATAACGTTAATGTTATTCATCCAATGTTTTAAAGTGATTTACACTCGCTCTATTTTTACCGATTTTTTTTAGATGTTCCCGTTATTATTGATCACTCTGTTCAATCCTAACAGATAAATTTAACATTTGCTACATATATCAAGTTTCAAAAGTATCAAACCCAGTTCGTTTCTTGCTCGCCATCGAAGCTAAAATAATACAGAAATATAAATGAAATATCAACCTCAACTATTTCAACTCAAATGGTAAGCGGCCAAGATTAGACTCCTCAGATAAACTTTGTCATGGTCAGATGGAGCAACAACATAGCAGTGCCATCAAAAATGTCAATAATTCGTGTCTACAATGCAAATGGTGTCAAAAATGCACTCGTAACGAAGCTATGACCATGACAGAGCACTGGGCGATGGTGGTGGTAAGCTCTTTGATCCAATTCCTTTGTTCTTGAAACGAGCTCTAAACGATAGCATTAGCTGCACCGAGACACGGGTCCAAAATGCGACGAAAAAATTGAGACTTCGGTAAAATCCGCGGAAATTCAAGGAGAAATAATAACAAGGTTCAAGCAGGAGAAATTAAAAAGAATGGGGTTGTAACTCCACTGAGAATGGGCGCCTGGAACTTCAACACAATTCCTAAAAGTCCGAGGTCAAATTTGACAAAGTTGATTCGTTGTAGGTGAAGCTCTTTTGGAAATGCTGGGCGCTGTAACGATGGGAATTTATAGAAGGAAATTTTAAGTACAGGATAGTAAGTTTGTAGAATAGAATGGAAAATTCGGGCACAACGAAGCTTCATAGTGGTAAGAACGTTGTGGATAGAACAGTAACTGGAACGCAATGTACGAATAATGGTGGGATTTATAAGGCGAAATGTAAAAGCAGTACGTCGTCATTTTACAGAAAACACAGATCGAAATTTTGAAAGAATCCTCGAAATTGAAGTGGAAAAAATTGGTGAAGGCGCATTGTATTGAAAGAACAGAGCAAGTGAAATGTTGTAAAATTGCGCGGCTGTATCACAGAGGAAATCTATATCGGCTAGCTAAAACAGACTGAAGAAAAATACTGAAAATAGGATGTAAAATTCTGAAAAAATTTACGTTTACCTAACATCTGTCAAACCTACAAATTCAAACAGTGAAGCAACGGGAAATTTACAATCGACAGGTGGATTGCACCGGGCCACATGGACCTCACCGGAAGATCATCAAAATTAAATACCCGAAGAATACAGAAAACGAGATTCTCGTGCATGAGAAATATAAATAATAATAGGATTATGAATACACACAAAAAAAGTTCCAGAACATTTAATAAAAACGAGCATCAGATTTTGCTAAGCCATTTCGTACGCCCTTCAAGCGATGGCTATCGTGAAGTAATCAATTGAAAATATGCAGGGCGGGGCCGCAAAACGTGGAAAAAATTTTCATTTTATTATCTCTAAAACGTCTTATGCAATTTGTACACAGTAACTTCATGGTGCAACGTAGATGGAAACTTTCCAAAACCATTTCATTATGTCTTCCACATTTAGTTTTTGTAATGCGTTCATATACAAAAATATAAGACGAATTTATCGGTTCTTTTTCAGATTTAGTACCTGTAATAAGTCTACAAAAAAGAGGGTGTGTTGCGCTGCAGAGAAAACCAAATAAAAAACCTAATCTTGCTATCGACAATGCATACTATTCGCTAAAAGTTTATGAATAATTTTGCTGAGAAAGAATATATAATGCATACATATATACTTACGTTCATGTTCTTACAGTTGTGGGTAATTTTCATTATCATACGTAGATGCGTAAACTTTCGTTAACCATTTTACGTGCATTTTAGATTGAGTACGTGAAATAGTCTAGGTTTGCGCAGTGGCTAAGAAACGTGGCCCAACATGTCCACAGATTTTGTACCGAATATAAGTTTACAAAGGGCAGAAAAAATTAGACATCAAGTGTTAAATTATGTGGACATCTTGGTTAAAAAATAAAAATGGTGCTGATTATATTGCAGACGACGAGGTAATAAGGTTTAGGAAGCATTTTCTTAAAAAATATATAATACATCAATAAATACGTTCATGTACTTACAGCTGTAGATTGCTTCCACAATCCAACGTAGGTACGTACCTGCAAAAGAAAATAAAACCTGAGCATATTGATGAACTAGTAATTTGGGAGGACATGTTATAGGTCAAGACTAATCAGGTAGGAAAAACACAACAAGAGCCAATACTCAGGGAACAACATCTAGCAAATTTAACCACAAATTTCAACCAGTTAGACTTTGTTGTGAGCAATAATTACGCTATTTTTTTCATGAAATATAATGTATACAATAGATCTTTTTGAATTAAAAATTTGTGGCTGAATTATTTGGTTACCTTAATTTAGAAGTTCTTTGCGGGTAGCTACTATGTTATTGGTGCAAAGAATAAGGTAATTAGTCCTCACAATAAATTGTGTTTGAATGAACCACTTAGTCAGAGGAACTCGAGTCTACTGAGTACCTGCGATTCAGGTCTAATATTCTAATATGTGTACCTATTATGTTAGGTACTTACTCTCGCTGAAATCGAACTTCTTGTTATCTCCTAATTATAGTTCGTACGCGTAGAAAGATAAAAATAAACGGAAGCACAGTGGGCAAGGACGAAAGGTGTCTCGAATGCCTAGCTTGGGCTAAGGTAACCTTCGGGGACCTCTAGTGGTAGTTACGACTTCCCATAACATAGGTTTCTAAAGCAGTAGTTGTAGCGTAGTACACCCGATACCGTTTTTACGTGTTTTAATTGTCTCAATACCGCCATGCTGCATTCTTGAAATGGGTCATGATACTTAGTAGAGTGCAAAAAATGCCGTCAATTTTCATTATGTTGCAGAAGTCTCGACTGGTACCGTGGACACGATAAGTGCACTACAAAAAGATATCCGCGTATATTGTTGCAATTCCGAAGATATCAAACAACACATCTAGCGCTTTTATGTACCTACAGCGCATTTAACATGGGACTAATATACTGAATGCGCTATGTGACTCGTCCAGAACTAGGTAGATAGGTCTTACGTAAAGCACACAAACTTTTCAGCGTATGTGATAACTTTCTCATTTTCAACATGCAGAGAGAGAAGCATCTTCGATCCACTGTGAAATAAAAAAAACATAGCCCTGTTTAATGTTCACCGACGGCTAAGCCAGTGTAATGCACAATAATTTCTTTATGCATTGGGATAATATCTACGGTGCCGAGATGGACCAACAGGAAAAGTAAAGTTAACTTCAGCGCACATTTTAACAAGGAAATTCCCATACAGAGGTTTAGACTGCAGATGAATGACAGCCAGGATCAAGCGGAGTGAACGGCTGTGGTCAACCATAGATTGTTAGAGCTACGTACGGTGCTAAAGACTGCTTATGAGACACAGCGGCCTCCTAAACCTCCATTTTTGCGGGCTAGGTCAGTGTCCTCTCAGCGGACTGTGATTATCAGAAACGCTGCAATCCTAATGTGGCTGCCGGACAGGCGAACACCAGACTTCCAGTATGCAAGCGCAGAACTCAACTAAGCAGCTACAAAGTGTATATATATTTTGAAGAGAATTTTTGCATCGTTACTCCAAGAATAACACTTTATGACTACAATTTGTGTCCAGTGACCGATGTGCAGAGAAAATTTTCTCCTCATATCAGAGACTGTTTTAAAAAACGACTTTGAAATAGTGACCTTCACCCTGCATAACATATGCAATATGCTTTTCGCTTACCGCCTAAATACTTTTAAGTATTCAGTGACCATTATGCAGAGCCACTTCGAGCGCAGTAGCTAAAAAATGCATTCGCGAGTCGTTCTAATATACTTTCAGAGATGGCATTAAGATACGCCTTTGAAACAGTGCTCTTTATAATATAACTCGAGAAACACCATTGTTTATGGTCCCATTATATGCTCGGTGACCGTAGTACAGACGAAGTACATCGAGAGCAGAGCGCAAAAACCTTTTCACGTATCTTTAAATGGCCGCAGATGACAGTGGCACGCCGGCTATAATAAGGTGGCCATGATCCGAAGCCAAAGTTCACAGCACATTATCTCAGGGATTAATCAGCCCATATTCAACCACTGGTGTAATTCCAAAAAGGGTCCGTCATAAAATATCCACCAAATTTGCTCCGTAATGACAAATGCAGTCTCGCTCCCTATATAATGTTGGGTTTATGGTTAGGAAACGAACGACACAGCGGACAGATCTTTGATCTGATCAACAGAGGAATGAAAATCGCGAACGGTTCTCTGGATCTGTAAGTAGCAAAGTTATTAGTAAATAATGCAAATCAGGGCCTGCATATCTAAATGAATCTATATTTATATCATGAAAATAAGGGATTTGTAAATATGACTTAGCACGAGGAATTGATACTGGGCAGTTACATTCCAGGAAACTTTCGATCAAAAATAACACTATAAGGGCTTGTTGCTACCCAACTCCAAACTGAAACATACTGATGACCTTAATTTGAGTCACACTGTCAAAGGACGCTATGTACGTAGCGTATGAGAGTGAAATGAATTTGTATGTTTGTTTTAAGACACGCATCTCTGGCAATGCTCACTTGTGTATAAATTCAAGGTAAAATGTAACCGGCCTTTTTCAGGTAATCGCTCTGACATGCGACCACCTGCTAATGTTATAAGTTTTTAGCTACAGGCAGGGTGTATAAAACTATGATGAAGGTTTGACCTCTCGGTCTTTCGTATTGGTGTAGCTAAGCATGCTGGCAGGAGCCAATATGTAAAAGCAATATCTTTCTGCCTACACATTTGTAACCGAGCCCGATTTTTGACACCTCTTCAGCGGCAATATTTCCATATATTACAAGTTACCAGCACAAATAGGTATTACCTTTTTAATAGTATTAAACCGAACACTCGCACTATTTAGACGAAAGAAAGGCCTTTGTCACGCGTCCAATCTATTTCTTTTTTCTTGACCTTTTAGTGCCTACTGTACATAAATGTTGACATCACATGTAGTGTTATTCCTATGATAAGTGATGTAAACATCACTAAAGGGTTAAAGAGCGTCGCTTATTAATCGGGGGCAGTTTCAGCGGAAAATATCGGAACTCCCAAAATAGCGGAAAAATAGCGGAACTCCCAAAATAGCGGACACATAGCGGAACTGCATGTCACTCCCAAAATAGCTTCTGATTACTTTTCATTCTTAGCCATATAAACACTGGTCCAAACTATATTTCTAGAACAGTTTCGCTCAGTACAACCCGTAATAATTTCCCTTCTTTTTACAGTACGAAAGAAATTTCTACACTTTGGTTCCCTTCTAATGCCAGCACGGCCTCCCTCAATCTCGAGTCTTTTTCTAACGGAATAATGTTCGTTGACCCTTCAATTTCTTCGCAGCATGGGGCATCAATTAAGTATAGGCAAGGAAATAATCCGCACTTCCTTGATGGTTCCAAGCATGCAGGCATAAAACTCAAGAAGAGGCAGTGCCAGGCCCCAGGAATTGTTTCCTATAGTTCATAAATCGAGTGACAGCCTTGATTTCAACACGCAAATGATATGCAAAAGGCCAAGGGGAATTCATTTCTTCGTTTCAACCAAGTACATACGGGCCCAAAATTTATGTGGAAAGAGAACACGCACATATAAAGCGAAATTAATAAAATATAAGCAGCATAAAACAATGGAGAGTATTTCTCGTAAGGCATGAATAATATGCAAAAACAGAAAAAATACAAGTATTTTCCATACTTACTGAGAACATCACAAAAATTCTTCAGGAAAGAAAATACGCACATGCATAGGAAAATAAAAGCAACTGAAGCAGTCAAAAACAGTCAAAAGAATTCGTTGCAACACGTTAATGATAAGCAAGCTAGAAAAAATACAAATTTTTCTTACGCCGATCAATGCAGAAAAAAATTGTATAAACTGATAAGGGTCAAATGCAGAAAAAATCAATAAAAACTAAAGAAGTAGCTGCAAAAAGCCAGTAGATTCCTCTAATGTTCGCAGTCCATATAAACCTTCTTGACTGTGAAAAACTCAACTTGACCCATAAATGATATAGATTACATTGTAAAATTTTTAAACCAATAGAAAGTTTCATCCATTAAAATATTCAAATTTTCCAAAGATGCAGAGGTTTTAAATCCTAAGTAGCTAATATATTCTCCAACCAAGATCGTGCACGATATACTTATTGTATAAAAACTAACAGACCGCATTCGAGCTGTAAGAGCAAAATCATCCCCAACAGAATGTTTGGCGGTCCCATAAGCTGATTTACAATTTTAGCTTCTTAGGGTCGTGCTGTCAGACAAGAATTTCTGCGAAAAGAGTATTCAATAAAAACAAGTATGAGCTATGTCTATCCCTACATAAAACTAATAACTGCTTGGTCCGCTAATATCAAACGTTTTCATCACCAGTATATAATTCAAGTGAAAGAAACCAAAATTTTTAAATTACCGCGCAAACATTAATATTTTTACTCCCAAAGACACAGCATTATTTGCTTACAATATCATCCGAGTGACAGCAAAAGGCAAGCAATAGAAACTCAAAAATCGAACCCACACGACATTTTACTATATAACAACAAAATAACCAGGTTTGCTTGCCTTCGTTATAAATTGCAAGCACCAATATGATCGTGCTGCCTATAAGAGAGATCTACGCATAGGCTCTACTGATCAGATAAGACAATGTGTCAGTGATAAAATCTTTTTGGCTCACGAAGGATGGAAGCGTATAAAGACTCGGTAATGGGCGTGTTGGAAGGCCCAAGGGGTAAGTAAGATTACGTTAGTTTTTCTGGCGGAAAGGTACTTAGATTTTTTATCTGTTGGAAGGTACGTGTGGAGGGGTAATGATGGACTGCCATTGCATATGCATAGAACGTTNCATCTTGCAGAAAGAGAAAGGAGGTCTCGAGCTCGAGACCTCCTTTCTCTTTCTGCAAGATGATCGGAAAAGTTGCCTACAAGCAGTAAGGGATGGCCACTAAATTTTGATATTTTTTTCGGTATTATCGGAAAGTTTTTAACAAGATGTAAATCAACCATGGTAATTTCTTTACAAAATAAAAGTTTCCTAGGAGAATTAAGGGATCGAAACAAAATGCAACAATTTCTTCCAAAGTGATCGCAAAGTTTCTTATACGTATTACTCATGGAAAATGAAATATGGCTATGTCTTAGCAAGATGAGCAAGGGTTCTCCAACAACAACACTGATATATAAGGGATGGAAAATATACCGTGTGAAGATCTTGACAAAATGAACTGAAACTTGCCTAAAACTGTTAGCAGGTGGAAAACAAAGCGAGATGACAGTGTGGTTGGACAATCAGAAAGCAATAAAACTGAATAAAAAAAAAAGTTCGCTGCAAAGTGATAAGAAATATTAACAATGTATGCTACTTATATATTATATATGTTCGATAAAGTTTAGAAAAGGTTAGAGTTGAGAGAAGCTCCATTGCGACTTTCACGAGCCAACTTCGCACTGAAAAATTTTTAACAATTTGACTGAGAATTAAGACAGCTATAATCACTTCGTTTTTGGGCTAATCTGTGTTTTTTTTTCAGGGCGAAGATGAACAGAAAACAACGCACTTGTTTCTGTTGCTCAAAAATTATCCATCTGTCGATTCTGCCGTATGACAAATTTTCGCAACTACAGAAATTTCTTCTATAAAAAAATGCTTTGATTTACCAACCCACAAACTCGACATTTGCGTCCGCTTGGTGTCGATACCTACCCGATATTTTATATTTCATTTTCTTAGTACAGAGGCCTTTGCCAGAGGAACTCCTCTTCATACTTTTAATAATAATAATTCTTTTTAATAATAATAATTCTTTTTAATAATAATATTTACGAAATCACATTATATTAAAGTCCGTTGCTACAACAAGGCAGTTGCCAATGAAAATGTACCCAGCGTGGTCCATCCAACCTAATTGTGGGTAATCTCAGTCCAATAAGGGGGCGATTTGAAAATGAGCTTTTCAAGGTGATTTTTTTAGTTATTCTGCGTGAATATAAGTATGTACGTGAATTAATAGAAAAACACGACGTGCAGAAGATACAGCATTCATAGATAGTATTTCCGTACAAGTGCATGTAATGGCGTGCTGAATAGTGAAAAAAAACAAGGTAAATCGAAGTTCACATTTTAAACAATAAGACTAACATAACTCTTCAGAAAAGGGGAGAGAACAATAAGGATTCTAAAAATAGTTAGGTGGGGCACAGCTTAAATTAAAGTAGGACCCACAGACTTACACAAAAGTTCACCGATAAAATATTAAGCACTAGTAAAAAGAAGGTTAGAGCTGCTAGCTGTTTATGGCAAAATCTGAGCCCTCCCTAAAAGGACAACCGTGATTCATAAACGACATTTCAAGCACAGATATTCTTGAAAAAAAAAAAACATTCTTTGGTCACTTCAGGGCTAAGGCACACAAAGGTCCTTATACACCTACTACAATTGACCACCAATATCACGGAGCATATCAAGCAATTGAGATCAAGAAAGTCATAAATTCGAACAATCATCGCATGACGAACCGTCAAAGCATCAGTCTTATTTGGGCCTCGTTCGAAATGCAAATCAAACACACTGATCGGTGTCATAAAGAATGCAAATTGTACCCGAGATGACAAGCTGTATAGAGAACGAGAGCGGTAGGTACGTTCGATTGCCGCGGCAGAGCAAGGTAACGTAAAGGAAGCAAGATCGGGCTTAACAACGAGGCAAATGGCATGAAAGGGGGAGCAAAACACCGTCTTCCTGTAGTTAAAGCAGCGAGATGACTAACATGGGGACTAAAAAGCATGTTATTGACTGCAGTTGGACAATGGCGTACGAAAGATCTTCATCAGGGTGCAGTAGCCATTGACAACTAATAAACAAGCTTCCGGTAGTTAAACTAGAAAGATAATTGGCACTAGTGAGAATATAAAGCGTATTATTGCTTTGAGTCGTAGCATGTCGTATAGAAGATCTTCATCAGGGAGCAGCAGTCAATAACAGCTAACAAATAACCTTCGGGTAGTTTAACCAGAAAGATAACTAACTTGCAGAATATAAGCACATGATTATTTCTAGTCGCAAAATGCCGTATGAAAGAGTATAGTAGCCAATAACGCATGCGTAGTTTTTTTACGGGGGGGGGGATTGGATAAAACGGAAATAACTATGCATGGCACGTAACAAGAAGGGTTTCGAGTACTGCTCAGACAGGGCGTGAAAGGACTTCATGAAGGTAGAGTGGCCAATGATAATACGAATAATGATCAGTTATGCAAAGGGAAACCGTTAGTGGCGGTGCCCTATACCAGAATTGGTGGCCGTTTCAGAAGCTGATTTGCGGTTTTAGCTTCTGGGCGGCATAGAATTCTGCTACAGTATACGTGGAAGTTGAAGAATCCTGTGCCATCTGTGACAGTTGTTTACCTCTAAAAATCACTCTTGATGTGTAAGTCGCTGCCCGGGCCGTCATCGGCAGAATGTAATTACTCTAGCGAAACCGCCATTTTCTTAGACCAACAACAAAACTGTACTAACGTACAAAGAGCTTCTCAGATATCATTCAGAAGTCTGAATGCGTGAGAAACGCTCATTCTAAGTTAATGGAGGAATGAGTTCGCTCTTCCTTGGTTTGTTGACTCATGACGAGCTGTCTTTAGCGGCAATGCATATTATATAACCGGTGACGTCTATTGATAATAAATTCGCAAGACATGAGAATGCACAGGAAGTCTATCGTATGTGTTGCCTACTTAACCACTTAGTCTAGGAAAGACCTGTAACTGATACGTATAGTAGATAATGCTGCAAAACATAAGCGATGAAAAGCAACGGAGAACAAATTCTATAGCAATATATTTGGGGCGACACAATTTGTAAGTTCACTAACATCGATTGATAACAAATGCTAGCTCACGGAGATCGAGATCTTTCAAGAACTCACCCACCTAAATGTGTACAAATCCACTGGCCCAGGTAATCTTACTCCCCATGTACCACGAGAAATGGCTCCAGTCATCGTGAAGCCAATGCTGGAAATATTTAATCAGTCTCTGAGAACGGGAGAAGTTCCGCAGGATTGGAAACTAGCTCATATAATACCGATACATAAGAAAGGGGACAAGAAAAGGCCCAGACACCAATCAGTCTTACATCGGCCGTCAGCAACACCATCAAACAAACGCTTCTTGAAAAAGCGCATCACTGACCACCTGAGGATTCATCAGCTCATATCAGACTCTCAGCATGGCTTCCGAAATGGAGGGAGCTGCTTAACAAACCTACAGGACATTTTCTCAAAAGTTACGGATATTAAAGATGAAGAGAATTGTGTAGACCTTGTGTATCTAGACTTCCAAAAGGCTTTTGATTAAGTCCCCCATCAACGGCCACTGAAAAAATTGGAAGCATATGGCATCCAGAGAGTCTATTTACGATGGATCGAGGCATGGCTTACGGGTCGGCAGCAGGGAGTGAAGCTTGAGGGAGAGACGAGCGACTGGACGCAGGTATCATCAGGGGTTCCACAAGATAGCGTGCTCGGCCCACTTCTGTTCTCAATTTACGGCAAGGATCCAGGTCGCGTACAGTGTGACCTCCTTTTCCCGCACTCATGCTGGATGGTGTATCACTTCCTGTGGTTGATGACTTGGTAATCTTGGGTGTCAATTTTGATCCAAAGCTGACGTTTGAGCCCCACATTCGTTCGGTTGCCTAACGTGCATCGCAGAAAATTGGTCTTATGAGGCGTGCTTGGAGGGTGTTTGACTCGGTAGAATTAACACGTCACTACTTTAATTGTTTTGTCCTCCCTCTTCTGGAGTACTGCTCTGTAGTCTGGGGTTCTGCTGCCGATTGCCATCTGTGATCGCTTGACAAAGTGGTTCGTCGATGTGCGTTCATGCTGGGTGGTGTTGTGCCTTGTAATCTGGCGCATCGTCGCAGAGTTGGTGTGGTCTGTTTTTTTTTTTTGTAGAAAACTATAACTGCCCCAGTCATCCACTGTCTGAGTTTCTTCCGGATCCATTTGTTCGGGTGAGGTATACTCTACGTACTGGTGCTCTTCATGAGTTTGCCTTGGAACCGTTGCGATGCCGCATGGGTCAGTATTCCCGTTCGTTTTTTCCATCGTGTGTGGATGCTTGGAATGGTCTTTATGGCTCTGTCTTTGCTGGTGCGGGTATTTTCAGCTTTAAACGATTTGTACACAGAGCTATTCTGTGATCTCTGATCTTCTTTTTTTTTCATTTTTTTGTTTTCTCCACCCGCTGGGCTGGTTGCGTGGGGTTTGTTAACCTCATGCAGTTTCTCCGTTCTTACATCGCCAGTCTGGTGTGATTTAATAATATATAATAATAGTAGTAAAATCAGTAAATTTGCGGAGGTTGCAAAACTATGTCATCCTGCCACCAAAAAACCGAGCTCCAACAAGACCTTGACCACCTCATAGAATGGAACGCAACGTAGGAGATGAGCTTTAATGTCGACAAATGCCCAGTAATGCACGTAGGGCTGGAGAAACCTTCAACTCCAATGAAAATTAAAGGGACGGAATTGGCTGCTGTCACCCACAACGTGACTTGGGAATCACTATTACAAACAAACTACAACACAGTCAGCAAGTTGACAGAAGTGTGAAAATGGCAAGCAGAGTACAGGGACTCATCACCAAAAATTTTGAATACAAGTCGAAGGACATCATCATTCCCTTGTACAAGATTAGATTAGATTAGATAGGCGGCAGTAGACGAACCAAAAGGCCCATTCCCAAAGAGACACCGGGACTAACACCCCGGCTTCTTTGAGCTATTGCCATTATGTTAGTAGGATATAGAGGATTGGGGA
>LQNS02277097.1:39968599-39981495 GCA_001587735.2 Parhyale hawaiensis | reverse complement strand
TCTTGAAGGATCTCGATCTCCGTGAAAACACAGGTGTTAATTGGAACAACTCGCATCGGTGCTGGTTCAGGAATATTCGTAATATTTTCAACAGTAAATACAGAGGTGAAATAGTCAAGGCGTTAGTACGGCCATACTTAGAATTTGCTGTTCAATTTTGGTCGCCAGATCTGTGTAAAGATATCGATTACATGGAAAGAGTCCAACGCAGAGCAACGAAATTGATACCTCAGCTGAGAAACGAGCCGTATGAATGTCGCCTAAAAGAACTGGGTCTGATCTTTCTCGAGCAAAGAAGCCTCAGGGGCAACTACTAGAAACAATCAAGTATTTTAATGGCTTCAACGACGTACCTACAACGGGATACTTTGAAAGAGATTTTAATGATCGCTTGCGAAACAACGGTCAAAAACTGAAGCATAAAGCTCGAAGAACAACCGTAAGTCACCAGTTCTTTGCATACTTCATAGCCAGCATTTGGAATAGACTCCCTTCGGACGTTGTCAGTGCGGAATCAGTCAACGCGTTGAAAAATAGTCTTGACTTACCCCACAGCTAAGAATTCCTCCTCAACGAGTCGCACACTCTTAATTATTTACGGCCAAAGCTTCCGAGACCACCTTAATCCGTCTTCTTCTCTCATCCGCTCCAACTACACAGTTTGACATCTTTAAGCTCCGCATATCAGCGGCTATTGACCGTGCTTGCGTGAATTCATGATCGTCTCTTTGGTTGATACTGTTCTCTCTCTTGTTTTCTTTTTCTCTTTTCCCCAGTCCTTTATATCCTACTAACATAATGGTAAAAGCTCATAGAGAGCCGGGGCGTAAGTTCCGGTGTCTCTTTGGGAATGGGCCTTTTGGTTCGTCTACTGCCACCTCTCTAATCTAATAAAATACAACAAGCACGAGCAGTTTTTACGGTTTATGTCGTTGTCAAATAGGCATTGATAACGTAGTCTTAGTAATATAGCTGTGAGTTGCAGTTTTTTTTTTTATTTACGTCATCGACAAAGATTTATAGACCAGAATCATGCAGCAAAGTTGCTTTTCAGCTGCACTGTGCAAGGGAAAGCAGGCGTCACGGGCAAATTTCGGCAAAATAATTGCAGTGTTCTTACGCTCTTTTAATTACTGAAAATAATTTGATATTGCCAAGCGCGAGGATATCCGAAAGAGGCATATGCGACAATAGTGAGAGCGAACAGCTCTCAATGTGTACTTCTATAGAGCTGGGAAAGACAGACTTAGAACACATTTTCCCAAACAAAGCTGGATTAACAACTGCTAAATTTTCATCATCATATATTGTATTTAATTGACATATATAAACGAAAGATTTTTTTGTTGTAAATAAGAATTTGTGGGGACCTAATTCACTTTTGAAAGATGGTTCAAGACCTACTTTTTTTTTTTTTAAAGCTATAGAGAACAAAATTATAACGACAAATATTACATTACGGACAATGTTCGTTGTTGATAGTAATTAAGATTTTTTTTGTCTTGCAAAACTGAAAGACGCTGGTTACTCCATTCTTCAGCAAACAAAGGTCAATTCTTTTATTTTTCAGTAGTGGTGCCAAAAAATGTTGAGATTTAGAAAAAAATTGAACAGCAAAAGGCGAGAGCTCTTGAGACCGTAATAAACAAAGCTTTTCAGCGTCTACTTTATTTAGCTATGCTTTTTCATTACAGTGAATTTAGTGTTGCAGCCAGGTTAGCGGAGTCGGACGTGATATCCGACTCAGACTTCTGGGTCCAGCGAGCTTCCAATTCCAATTCCAATGTGACCTGAAATTGCCAATTCCTCCTCATTTGAGAGCGGGCATGAAAATATCAGAAAATATTTCTGAGAAGAAAGAGAAAATGCGCGACATTCAATGTGTTCTCATTTCCTTAACAAAGTTTTGTACATGAAACTGCATCTTTACAGATGGGCTGACAAGGTCTCAAGTGTTTTAGCCAGCTCCGCAAACGAACCTTTACAGTATCGTAATAGTGTAGAAGTCCTCATTCAGTGACTACCACAATAGAGGAAACTTCTGAACGGGAGACCCCTCGAAACCGAGAAAAATCTAGAAACGATGTTATAACCAGCGCTGCCATTCGTAGAAAGCATACATCAGCAATAATCGACGCCATAAAGAGTAGTGACCAGTGAATAAGTGTAGAGAAACCTAATTGTTAGCATATTCAACTGTACAATGTTACTATTTCTTATGGTGTTAGCCAAAGAAAATGTTTATGAAAGCAGAGAACACAAGCATGATGTAAAACTTATTTCGAAACTGGAACTACTCGCGAAATCGAGAGAATAAGTCTGTTTGTTTTATAGGAATGTCACTGTAGTAAGTTTAAAGTAGTTAGAAGTATAGGTTATGTGGCATTGCAACGCAACCAATGTAACAAAATACTTAGCAGTAGCAAAAGGCGCATCTCACCTACCTAATTTCTTACACGAGTCGCCAACTATTATCAACCCCTCAAATTAAGTACCTAATTTTTTACGAAATTTTTACAATTCGGCAGGAAAAACCTAAATTACAAACACTACGAACTGCTGGACGAACACAGCTGAAGGTTTTTAGTACCTACGTTATGGCGTTAATACTTCAAGTTCACTAACTGTTAAACATTGGTTAATAAACAATCCAAAAGTTTTAGCTACCGTGAACCTAAAAAGATGTAGCTCACTTTACCATAAGCACCATAGCCCTTCCCTAAAGGACGTTTCAAATAATGTTAATCCTACGAGAAACAAACATGCTGGTTGGTCCTTATAGGGTTAATTCCAAGGCTATCAAAACTTATGTTTTTTAAAGCCTACGTTCACAAGACTTTAAGGTAACCAAGTCTATAACGTTACTATCAGTCCAAAGTATTTGCTCCAGAAATGAAATTTAGGTGCAGATCAAATTATTCAAAGATAAATCAATATTTAAAAGCCTATATTCAGTAAAGTCTACAGAAATTTAAAACTACAGTAATCAGTCTAGTATATTTAGCTCTTCGAAAAATATAACACTGCATACTGTATTTCCAAGACAGAAGAGGGGGTTAAAGATCTAGGCTTTAAAACTACACAAGGCATCAAACGGCCTGTTCTGGCCTCTATAAAAAACTAGAGGACTAGGTTCTACAACACTTCAAGGGCATCGAACGGCCTACAAGGTACATAAAGCTACCAAATGAAACTGCAACAAGGACAAAGCATCTGCGCGATCTCGTCCCACCATATCTGCCCACCAGCACTCTGTTTCAAGGAGGCGAGGTGGGGCAAGTGAAGCTTTGCTTACAGAAAGAATTCGTCTTCACTAATTGAGTGATTGGTCAGACAAGCGTTCAGATGGTAATCTCGTCTGCTACATTATGTATGTGCGGATATGAAAGCCCAACTTCAGGTTGATTATGCTTTATAGGACAGGGCTTGGACCAAGAGCCAATTTGTGTCGTACAACCTTATACGGTGTCGATTAACATGGTAAAAATATTCAAACTATCGGTGCAGGCCTATATCTGCATCGCTCCAAAATAATAATTGTCAGTATATTTTACGCAGAACAATGAGATGAGGAAGGACATGGGCACGATTCATAATCGCAATGACAAGTTGAGGGAAGAAAAAAGAGATGTAATATAGATACAGCATGTCGAGTTCGGCTGCAGTAATAATACCTGAACTTCGTTCATACTCGTTGCATTGCCAACCAACGAAATGTGATAAGTAATCAAATTATTGAGACGTACAAGACAAAGTGCAGGAGGTAGTAATAAACACATGTATACATCCTATGTATCTCAATTTTCAACTGCAAAACAAAGGTCAAATCTTCTATCGTACCACATAAAAAACTGCACAACTTAGAGCTTTAACTTATTAAAAAATGCAAACCATTTCACGCGACAGAGGTAGTTGAAAAATTGATTTTTTGTAATTTCAAAAGGTAAGCAAATACTCTATTTATCGTGGGTAGTAGGAAAAAAATCACCCGGTTTAAATCCTTATACGCAATCATTAGATAAAATGGACAATATTTCAGTTGACAAAGCGTGTTCAGGAATCTGATTCCATCGAGACCTCGCTAGCGCGTCTGAACACTGAATTCAACAGTACATAGAGGAACCCTTCGACTTCACCTGTAATTAAGACTAATTGGGAGCGCTATCGCACTTACAGAGCGCAACTGATAAGGCTAAATGCATCTCCCACGACCGTGGTGTGGTGCTAGAGATGCTGGCGTATGGTAATAGAGACTGGTGATAGGAGACATTGGGGTATGGAGACTGGAGGTGTGGAGACAAAAGATCGCGGAGTGTGGAGAAAAGGGGCCTGCCATGGTGACACTAGATAGTGGGAAATGGAAACTGGAGTACTAGTTACGAAAAGTACTGGGCTACTAAGGAAGGACTGTTGACAACAGTTACTTGGGTATAGGCCCTGGAGGGCTGGTTATAAAAAGTGCTGGGCTACTAAGGAGGGATTGTTCACAAGAGATACCTACTTGGGTATAGACACTGGAGGACTGGTTACAAAAAGTACTGGGCTGCTGAGGAAGGACTGTTGACAAGAGATACTTGGGTATGAATACTGGAGGAACTGTTGACAGGAGATTCAGTGGTATGGGTACTGAAGATTGTTGATAAGAGACACTGCATTTGAAAACGGAGACTATAGTAAAAGGCGTTGAGGTGTGCAAGTGAAGACTGGAGGACTGGCAACAACAACAAAAAATGTAAAAATTGAGAATGGTAAGATGAGATGTTAGGGTGCAGATATGGAAACTGATAAACAGAGAAGCCGAGCTATGGAAATGGAGACCAAAAGGCAGACAATGGAAGACACTAGGGGTAAAGAAGCAAATACTGTAGGATAGGCGAGAAGCAGCCTTGATCACAAGGGCCGTAGAGCAATGAAATGGAGACTGAAACGTGACACCAGAAGCAACAGCAACAACAAAAGGTAAAGAAAAACAGACGAAAAGAAATCTTTTGAGAATAACAATCTTAATGCTTCGCATGTCATCACTGAGCAGTTTTCCTTCAGAATCAATAAGAATACATGTACATATTCCAGGGTCACCAGCACGGTAATAGAAACTAATCGCAAATTTCATGATCGTAAGAAGGAGAGGAATAACATTTCAACAACTAATCAACTCACTAACTAATCCTTCGTTAATATAAACCGCTGTAACAACATACGGTAGCATAAAAGTTACCATAAATTGAACTGAACCGTTCACGCGTGGTTCCTGGTGTCTCGTGTGAAGTTATTAGAAACGTTTAAAAATAAATGAAAAACCTCAGACCGGGGAATATAAACGAAAACAGTAGGTACTGAACAGATTAACTTCGGTTGGTTTCAAGAGTCCAGAAGTTGATAAAGAATGGAATTTCAATGTTACAACTTCGGATTTGATGGAGTTACAACAGGTAAAAATTGGTTCTCTTTAAATTGCAATAAAACGAGTGTGGACTTCTACCTCACCAGACATAAATCCCTGCGATTATTGGCTCAGGTACGTAATTGACGGAAGGGCAACAGCATATATTTCCTCAAGCAACACTCCGAGAGCCCGAGCTTCCGCAGAGCTACGCATTGGTAAATGACAGAATGGTAGATAGACGGACAAATAGGAAATGGACGAAAGAATAATCGCCAAAATTAATTCATCGTGACATTTTTACAGTTTCTGTAAATTTTCTGAATATCCGCCAATAATATTCCGACTAATCGACAGACCTCCGGCAAAAGAAAAAAACCCAAGGCGGAAGTAAAAAATTATGTTTTCACAGTTCAACTGGTCTTGATTTTTCAATAAATTTGTTCATTTGATGGGTTTGATAGGCATATTACTCATATCATACACGTTAGTACTATACAAAAAAAAATTACTTTGATTCAAATGTCGATCACAGTTTCTTCAATTACAGTATATAACTGTATGGCCACTAGAAGGCTCATCATAAGTATTTGGGCAAATCAAGTAACATTATCTTCTGCAATTGCATTGCATATGCTTGAGATCGCTTTTTTAAAACACTAGCCGAAGATGTCTATTGTAGCAACAGCCTTGAGTGCTGAGCTCGTGATACAAGATGTTGCAGGTTCGAATACCAACTCGGGCAAGCGAACGCTTGCGGCGCTTGATGCGCTGACTCAGCATTTGACGTCTGCCCAGCTACCGTAGGAGCTTCTACCTTCCCCCAAAATGAAGAGGGTGGGGGAACCGGACGGTTGCATTTTTAACCTTTGATTGCGCGGCTGAAAACCGCTTTCGTAGGAGTACATTAGGGAAGTCACCATTTATGGTCATTTGGATGAAAAGGGTAAAGAGCGTTCCGTCCATGGCGCCATAGCTTTTAACGGTTTGTGATCGGCTGCAGCAGTAGATTTCCTTTGGAGCCAGTTGGCCTATATTCGCAGCATGAACCAGTGCGTGTAAGTTTTACAGTAGAGGGTGCGGTCAAGTTGACAAACAATTGGACGTAGGATTTGGTAGATAAATTGGAATTTTCTCAAGAAATGATTCAGTCTGAAGATTCGTGGAACGTGTTTCTAGAGCAGCAGTCATATTTGGAACATTGAGAAGAGAGCGTCTCATTTCATACTTTTTGTTGAGGAACAAGCAAACTGAATATACGTATGAAAATTTCGTGTTACTTACTGGAAATAAATGAAAATAATTTGAGCAAGGTGTAAGTCTTGACATCTTGAAATTGCATCATTTGCATGGAATACCACATCTGGGTACTATAATTAAAAGCATATGGTTTACATTGCGTTTTATTTAGTTCACCATCTACTGCAGCTGCACGGATACTGAAAAGATTTGTATAGAATAACTCAGAGTCATCTGCAAACAGCGTGGCTATTTCAGATCTAGGGTAGCTATATTATTTATAAAAATGCTAAATAATTTTGGTACAATTGCATACCCTTGGGGAACCCTAACAATAATATGTAACATTTGTGTTTTGTCATTATTACACAGTACTTATTGATCTTAACTGGATAAGCAATTCGTGATTAAAGCATATTCAGCGTTTTATTCAACTAAATATTATTAAAATCTTCAATGTTAGAGGCTCCCAATTTGGTTTATTTGCCGTCGGTTGGGCAGAAATAAATCAAATTCGGAGCCCCAACAATACCGTGCATCAGTTATCACCACACCGTTATTTTCTCAGAATCTGCGAAGGAATCTCTTGGCTACGATCAAGCAACAAAGCTACAAACACCCAACGCAAACTATTTCCTTAGTTTTATCGCAGCTAGCAACCCAATTACAACGAGAGCTGGGGGAGCCAAAATCAAGGCTAAATTGATATCTTAAAGGCGATAAGTCCTATTAAGGTCGCCATCATGCACAGGGTCCAGCCATTGACGGACTTGTATATCTGTCGTAAAATAAATAAATAAATAAATTAAAATTGCCATCCGGGGCCTTGAGACAATCACAAAGTATGACGAAAATAGACTATGTTTAAGAGGAAATTAGAGCATTGGGAGTCACACCTATAAAACTTTAAGGAAAAGTGAGGATATATATATATATAACAAATCTCAGTAGCTTGCGGATTGTACTCTAAAGTGGCAGGAAGAAGGAATTCAAATAGGAAATTTTTTAATCTGTGGTTTACGCGCACACAGACACAAGCGATGGAAAAATTAAATAACTTCAGAAAGGAAATCAGAATCTTGTGATTCACAGACTTATAAATTTAAAAAATTATCGTTGTCCAACAAAAACTTTGTCATACATGTAATGAACTAGCACATTATTTTTCGCAGCTTAGGGTTAAGTAAATTGGCAAAGGAAATTAGAGTCGCGCACATAGAAGCGACAATGGAATGAAAATATATAGGTTATAGTTATTTCTATTAAATACATCATTTTGATTATACAAATATTCAAAATAAAGAGTTGCATCAATCTCACTCTGAAAGAAGCTTATTGGTAGTGAAAGGAGAACGATTGCAAATGTTGCTATGTTGTAACGAACGCAATCGACTAGCGCATGCTTGACAGTAACATTCAGCACGACATGTACAATAATTGATATATGTCAGGAGAGCTAAAACATAACGAAAGTGCAAATGTAGAAGAAAAATAGAAACAGAGCGATGCGACACACACACACACACACCCATTGAAGATATGATTCACACTTGCATTCAGTAAGACAAGTAAAATTGCAAGGACTATTTAAAATATACGCAGTAAGACAGCGTAGTACAATGTCGGGAGAGCTTTTGAAACACTGACACTGAGGAGAGAGATCAAATTAAGGTTCACTAAGATTACAAGTAAACTGTAGAGGATTAATCAGAGTTGCTTAGGGAGATAAAAATCGGCACTGATGTGCCGAAATCAAGTTTATTTTCAGAACAATATGCAGAAACTTTGAAAACCAACCGTAAGAACGCATGCAAGATCTTAAAAGGGCAGATCAAAATCGCTTGCAGTAAGTAATGACAAATATTAAGAAGCCAGATCACAGGAACATATGCGCCATTATTAAGGATACCTATAGATCAAAACTATCTACAGACATTTGGATATTGATGTATATATTCAAAATATTTACAGTAACAAATTAGTCGGAACATCGATCAAAATCTCAACAGTATAAATGGACACCCACATTGACGTTCTGGACCGAATATACATTCAGAATACACGCAAATACAAAATCCTTCATACTGTAGGTATTATTATCACTGTAACACGTGCCAGTCGGCATGCAGGTACATTGTCTCCCAATAAGGTTTACTGCGTGCAAAAACTGTGGCAAGAAGCAGAGAGAGAGAGAGAGCTACTGCGAAGGTAGTGGATACATCGATCGTGTAGGTAAAATACTTGAAGCGCGCGTCGCCGATGGGTTCCCTCAAAAACAGGAAGGAGAAGCGGCTTCTTTTTCTAGCAAGCAACAGTGACAGTTTTACCTTAGAAATGTGGTTAATTTATTCCAATTTGATATTAGACACTAATAGAGCAATGAAAAGAGAATAAGAAGATAGCTGTAGACCATGCACTTTTGTAAGTAAAATATGTACATCACGTGAGGCAATGGATAAAAACATCATATTTTACTATAAAATACTGGAATATTTGCGATGGAAATGGGTAATGTACAATTAATGACTGCAGATTTTCTTTACCTACAAGTCAGGCAAGATTCTAGCAAAGCGAATACAAAATAATCTGATCGCAAATGGCAACACCTTAAAGGCATCCCGACATTCCACAAAAATTCTTGGTAACAATAGAATGTGTCTTGCGTGTTCAGCTGACAAAGACATCGTCTAGACTCCTAACTGTACCTGAAGTAAACAAACAAGAGATAAACTGTGGTCATGTCGCGATACTACGTGACATCTCTTCTATTAATCGTAGTCACGCCTCTGGAAAGAAATACATGAAAAGTGGGTCCTGACAGAAGTATGTAGTTTAAATTTCTGTGAAGTGAGTAGCATTTTCCTACATTTTCAGAGTGACGAAACGTGCAAAATATCGACATTTTAGCGGCAGACCTGCGCGATGTTGAAACACGCGTACCTTCAAAATCGCTGGCGGGACTTCGTACATTGGTAGCTTCGCAACATTTCATTTTGTGTAGAGGGATCAATGACTGTTGAGTCTACAGTCTACAGTCCTTCTCGGTATACATACACTGTAGCCTGTGCAGTGCACGTACGCTATTCGAAAGAACGAGTAGCGTGATCTCCGCGTCCAAACACGCTGTGTTGTCCATTTAAACAAAACAAACTTGAAAAGAGTTTCGAGTTACAATTGCCTCCAAGTTCGAGAATATGTCCGAATTTTAACCAACGCAATTTCCTGAGCAAACTGAACTGACGGCTAACATTTTTACACCTTTTTTTTGTAACTTCAAAGCCGTGTTTACGAGGGTTCAACGAAACGTTCTGACGTTCTGTTGAGGAAACTCGTTTTTTATTAGCGAATGTACTAGCTTATACACAAAATATGGTAGAGCAGGCATGCACGTCAGCCATGAAACAACACTGCAAATAACGTTTTTACCCAAAACATGTAAGAGCAGTCACCCAAGAAACGCATAGACACCGCAACGTTAACGCAGATATCACACCGAAAACACAACCTGAAGACTTACACCGCATACATGGTACATATTACACAAAGCACTTCAGATTACGCACAATGTATTTATAACTCAAAACACGATAGAGCAGACATGGCAGACAACGCACAAACACAGCAACGTTACCGCCTGCAGATATCACCCAAAAGTCAGACGACGCACGCAGCCGACAATCAGAGGGTCTCTGGAGAGCGGCAGCGATCTTATCAAAAATAAGGAGCGCAGAATATGCGAAGTTGCCAAGCAGATCCGGCAGCTTCCTACATTGGTTAAATGGAATCATAATAAATTAGGGAACAATGCGCGAACGCGAGTGTGATAACTGGCGACAAGGACCGTGCGGCGGAGGATTTACATTGCATTAGGGAAATGGAGGGATGCAGTGCGTAAGTCAGGACCTTGAACTGAGTTGTGTGGCGATAACTATAGAACGCATTGATATAAATTACTCGGCGGGCACGCCAGCTTTGTTACGCACGTTGTACGCATGGTGCTTAGGCGGTAGCCTGTGCAGACCTATGCGAGAGGAAAGTATGACGGGAATTGTTAGTAATTGTATTCTACTGGAATTCCAAGGGTTATACGCATCATTGCTCATGCGGTAGCATATACGGTGCTATAGATGGTACAGGAAAACTATTACACATTGCTAGAAATTACACTATGGACACTGCAGCTGAACTATGTGGGTACCTATGCGGTGTTATAAAGAGTAAGTAAAGTGATAATCTATAGAAGGAAACATAACTCACTCCATTCGCGCTACAGTTTTTGTATCAGAAGTTAGTGCCCACTTCACCAGGCGGTAGTATATACAGACAGGGTCATGGCAAAAGAGAAGGATAAAATGAATAGGCGAAAATTACCTATGGGCACTCCAGCTTAAGGAATCAAGCTGAAGCGTACTTAGCAGAGAAAAAATCATGCGCACAATGTTGAGGCTGAGGAATACTATGATACGAATAGAGACACTCCACCTTTGTAATGCAGGTTAAAACTTAGTTTGGCAAGGCACTACCACACTGCTATATTTATTAAGACAGTGGAACGAATCGCTTCAATTATATAAGCAGTCCAGGTATGCAATTGCAAGTAAAAACACACAGATTGAAGCACTGCTGCACTCTTCTGGTTGAGAAAAATAATAAAAAAAAGTCTTATAACACAGTTTTTGAGCACTCCACTTCTTTGCAATCATCGCACCGCGTGCAGAGCGCACCTATGGAAATGATAGACCATATTTACCGTCCGTACTAACGGTAAATTTTTCGTAGCAATAGTCAAAATGGACGGACCTCATGGGAAGTACAAAATTTGAGTACGATAATCTTTGTGGTTCCACATACTTCCTACATGCATGATTGTTGACAGAGCAACTATCTCTTGTACATACAGTATATAATTCCCATTTCAAACTGCATAGTTTTTAAGGTTTTTATTACCTAGTATGGCATAAATGTTAAGGGTACCTACATAATAGCTATTATATGTTCTAACGATACTGAGTACAGATTTATGATAAAGCATATCTAAGGAAGACCAATTTGATTTCAATTTGTATCGCCCAGTTGGTATTACAGTCATAACTGCTCAATTATCACAAATACAGTTGATACATCAATATTTTAAATACTGATTACTTAACTGCAGCTTTTCATATTACATAAAGGTAGCTCCCATGTTTCCCCTTACAGTATCAAGTACATATGCGCAGTAAAACCTATTATGCTTCTACTATGGCAAACTATAAATCTACTACTATAGCAGCTATAAAAATAGTTTACGAGGACCCAATTGCTCTGCCAGTTGTGCCTACACAGCGTAAGTAGGCGCCGCATATATGCCCTGCTACGCTATATAATATATTTGCGCAGCAGATGCTCGGCTAAATATAGCGTCGACTTCATCTGATGGCGTACAAATTTATCCGCATCCTGCCGAATAAAATTATTTACGCGATAACAATCCCGTCCAGGTATATAGAGCAGGGATACGCTCTGCCTGTTCGAGTACTGCAAATGACAGTTAGCCTTTATAGCGAGTAGCTTGTGATTTGAAGAAATCAGGGAATCTCTCAAGGCGGATCGGTAAAAAAGTTAGGATGTCATTGAGCAGAGTTTCCATGCATGGGTGAGCTACGCAAGCAATTAGGTATATGTTGACTGTGGCGTTGTAGTAGTACCATAAAAGCAGTAATTACAGGGAGAGGAGATGAAATCTGGAAAGTACATACTGAGACATTTTTCGTTAGTGCAAGAAATGGCTTCAACCGAACACATCTGCTTGACAGAACAAAAGATTTTGTTTGATGAATTCTAGTACAAATAATTAACCTCATAGCTTTGGAAAAAACATTATTTCTGGTTGAATAATAGGGTAGATTAAATAAAGAGTGAAGGATATTGATTAAAAAAAACTTTCTCCTTTAGTACTCACATGAAAGATGTTCTGTTGAATCTTTCCGTAACATGAATGAGATATGTCTTGCACTACTGCTAATAGCTTTATTTCTGTGGCGGCGGCGAGATTACAGCAAAGAAACATCACGCATTATAGTCCATAATTTAGCTTGGAAAGTACATTTTCATTCTCACTTTAAGCTGCCTTACCAGCGGCACAGGCTGCGATTCTAAAAAAAAAAGACACGACACGGAGTAGAGAAAAGAAGAAAAGGAAACGAGAAGAGCAACAAATAAGAAGACCGCCGACTGGAGTGTGAAGAACAACAAAGCAAAGTGAGCGCAAAAAAAAAAAAAAAAAAAAAAAAAA
>LQNS02277097.1:39941342-39967242 GCA_001587735.2 Parhyale hawaiensis | reverse complement strand
ACATAGCGTACGGGGGAGCCAAGAAGCAATAAACAACAGTCCTGCGGCATCCATGAGCGCTAGGCAAATTGCTACACGTGCTTTCAGAAACTCGTGGGAGGGCCGGCAAGTCCAAATCGTGAAATTAAATATCTCCTCCCACTGGATATTGTCTGTTGCACTTTGAACTTTGGTGAATGCGAGTTGTAAATACATTGCCACAAGGGATAAAAATGTCCACCTTTCGAAAGGCTATCCGTGATTACAACAGAGTCTATGGTTTCCGTGGTTGTCATAAAACAACTGCTATATCCACACAATGGAAGGACTGAAGTCTCTCTCTTCATTGTTGCAAGAGCCAGAAAAATTCCTGCACTTCATTGCGGTAATGGAAAAGGATCGTAAATGTACATGAGAGCGATAAGTGTAATTTTTTTCAATGCATCTCAGTCGAAACAGGCAAACAAGTTAATCAGATGGTCAGGGCCAGAGAAAAACGATCCTATACCTAGCTGCATCAACCGAAATAATAAAATGACTTCTCCAAAGATGCAAATTTCATGTTTGTTATTGCGTGTTGTGTTGCATAGCTTTAACCGCTCTAAACATTCCTGACAATTTTCGGAGTAAAGAGAAGAAAAACTTAAGAATTTCTCTGTAAATTTGGACATTCTTAACGGATGAATAAAGGGCATGGACACATGTCAGATAATAGGGGAAAGACCAAAATTTTGACTGTAAGCATTGGCGGAAGAGAAGTAGGAAGAAATGTTATTATGGGAAGAAAGAAATCCCGACGGCTTTACTGCAGCTGTTGTCACTATGTATTGGGACCCTTTAGAAACCGTAATTAAAAAAAAAAACACACCTTGGATGAGGAAAGGGTATATCGAACCAGCAATGCATTGACAAGAGGTTTCTTTAAGAAGGCTGTTGAAGTATTACCACCTCGAAATATTACGTTGGAAACTATAACTTTTTAATAGACGATTTTGAAAGTTTATGCAGCTGCTTCCTCAACTAATAACAGAGTATTGTGAGAGATGATTAAGAAGTAACCCAGTCCAACAATTGGAGGTCTTACGTGACAATTCGAGCAGGCCCGAAAAGATGTCTTTGAAAACATAGTGATTTTACGAAAGTTAAAGTACCGTACTTGTTAAATCAACTTTCCACTTACTCCCCCCATTAGGAAGAATTAGCAAGCAAGTGCAACACAAACTTGTATGCTAATTAAGTTCTAGCTCTTCGTTCTTTCGCTACCAGCAATACTTGTTGCGCAAAATCTAAAACTTTTGGACTCTTTTTTTTTTTTTTTTTTTTGCCTTTCGGTAGACTGCCATATAAGCACTGCGCCTAATATAATATATATCAGCCTACAACCTCTAGTTATATCGATGCACAGTTACTGTTAAAATATTGGGATCAGGTCCACAAGCATTTGTAAAGAGCATGGAGATAGAACTATATCAAGTACATATTGGCTTTTTTACTAAGATATTTTTATAATCAAGCGCAGTACGAACGGGCACGTAAATTAGAATAGAGTTTGTATTTGACAGGGCAGTTGCTGAAATATTTACACCGATACGAACACTATCGGACCACATAGATGTGCTGGACGTTTGCCTGATGTAACAAGTAAGCACAATAAATGATGCGATGAGCATAATTATAACTTTAAGTTAGATAGATAAGACTGAGAGGATTGTTGTCCCCAAAACAGCAGGTAAGACTGTAAATCGCTGCATTGGTGCGACCGTGTAGCATGAAAACTGTAATTTCCTGGCGACACGAGCCCGCTATGGTAGGTATTTTTCACCAGAGGAAGACAACGCGCGCTGGTTCTCGGGCATCACTTCCGTAAGTAAATATTTCACTGAATAGAGGCACAGATTGAGTGGTAAGATAATACTTAAATGAATTTAAAAACAACGTCGGCCAGAGTGTGACTGCATTTAACTAGGACTTTCACATAAGCAAGTCAGGGCGACAACCATGGAGGAAAAAGGGTGCGGGGAAGGGGGCGACGGTGGCACAAACAAAACATTTCCTTCATGTGTGGGTGTCATTTGGCGACAAATTGACAATAAACTTACGTTTCCAATATGCTTTTAGCTAAATTTCAAAATGGATCTTACGCCGCGTATAGAAAAAAAAAAAATAAGTGCGTCTCCTCCCTATAGCTGTGCGTCTAAATCAAGTGTTTTACAAAAGTGCAGAGATTTAAATCAAATTATAATTTTTTCAGTGCCAGTGCAGCTACAACTAGCTTAAAGCTATACTACAAGAAAGTGTAACACTTGGGAGATCATATTGTGTACAATAAATATAATGATATAGTAACTATGCACGTTCAGTTCTCATTACTTTCACCTGCGATGGAGTATACTACAGTTACTTCCATTGATATTGAAAAACGGTCCAAGTTTCATTATAATACCATTCGAAAAAAGTCATAAAACTAACTCAGTCCAGTATAAAACAGCAGTTAGCTATGATTTTTCATAATTAGGGGCGCTACAAACCAGCACGTAAATCAGTTGAATAATTTTAGCATTCACCAGCGTATTTGCGACACTTAACCACAGGGCACGGTTGGCTGGGCACGAGAGAGAGTCTGCGGATATATTCCTGGCAGCGAAGCGATAAATGGAAGTCCATGTAAAATGTTCTAAAATGCGTTCCTGGCACAGCGGGAAGCGTTATCATTTCCAACCCTGTGGTATTTTTTACCATTATAAAATCCGGCGAGGCAGTGTAAATAAGAAACAGACGGTGCTACATCGCTAAGAGAATGTTCACTTGGAAAGGTTATACGATAGCGTAAATGGAGAGTGTTGGCATGGACGTACACAGAAAAAAAAAACAAGGGCATTCAGCATGAATTCCTGAGTAGAAAAAAAACATAATCCTCTTGACCTCGTACTCGCATGGGCAGTACTGAATGGTGAACTATATGATTTTTTTTTTCCTTCAGTCTTGATGAGAAAAAGCCTATGTTCTAAGAAATGCTTCGGTGCACCATACAGAGTTTGTTTCTAGAAGAGACTATTTTTTTGGCATTACGTGTCAATAAAATAGTTTATCTAATAAAAAGGAATATTAACAAAGTTAGAAGCGAACTTTCCAACAAAATTCAAATGATAACATCTCCGCTATACGAAACTTATCATGAAACGCAAGCACTACCCACCGGTCAACATCGCGTTCCAATCAGGAATAACTCCTCGGAAATTGAGCCTCAAAACACCTCTTGGTGGATGTTATAATTACAACCCTATTTTGACTACCTTCACCCGTGAAGTAATTAATTTAGCCCACGTATAAAGTAGCTAAATTAATTTACTTCACGGGAGAAGGTAGTCAAAATAGGGTTGTAATTACTACATCCACCAGGAGGTGTTTTGAGGCTCAGTTTCAGAGGAGTTATTCCTGTTTAACCTTTGAATTCACACATAGATCAGGTACCAAAGAAACTTCAAATGTATAAAATTATTTACAAAATAGCGGAGAAAACACTCTGTCCAAGATACGGAGAAAATGCCTAACCGAAATTACCGTTTTTTTCAAAAAATAAAAAAAAAAAACTTCACAGAAGATTAGTATACACCGAAAACAAGCAACTTTAGCATTAACAAGTAACATTTTGGCTGTCAGAGATAAAAACAATAGTTATAATACGTGCAGTTTCTTTTGCGAAGAACTGGCGTTGTTTGGTTTCAAACCCGGATTGTGTCTGGATGAAATATTCAGTGCATTTACTAGAGAGTGTTTGTGTGACCATCGCAGAAACTGAGTTAAATATTTCAATTTTCATGGGTCGCAATCAGCAACAACAAATCCGAACAAGAACCAACTTTCACAGTAGTACATAATTGCTACGCCACAGGGGAGACCAATTAGGGTGACATATGCATGTAATTCGGCATACTTTCGAGACTGCAAGTATTTCAATAGTTCTTATCTTGTATCTGGGACAAGATCAAGCGTACTTTTTTCAATTTCTGCCTCTATATATGAAACAAAAAATAGTTAATGCAAGTATATTAACACTCCAACAGTTTTCATGACTATAAGAGTTCTAAGTAAAAAAAGAGAATTGTGATAGACATTATAGAAATTTCAACACTGATTATGCTCACTTTTTTCAGTAATGTTCCCGAAAATTGAAAAAAAATTGACAAATTCAGTGCTTTTGTAAACAGAAACAACAGGTTTCAGTCCAAAACATCGAACATTTATGCAAAAACTTAGAAAACTTGTTGACTCATTACGCCAATTTTAATTTCATTGGAATCATTGTTCTTTGCTCATCTCAAAATATATCGGCTCATTACGCCAATTTTAATTTCATTGGAATCATTGTTCTTTGCTCATCTCAAAATATATCGGACTGCCATGCAATTGATCTACCATTTTCAAACACCTCGCACAAATTTTTCTCCTGTAGGAGTGGTATGCTTTATTTTGAGCACATATCTAGAACCACTCACTGTCTAAGAGAGTAACGTTAAGATGCCAGTTCGCCTCTCCAGTAGTTTATTCAGAAGTAGTTAGCTCAATGCAACAACCAGTTTCAAAATATTACAGCTTTGATGACAAAATTCAGCACTCCGGTAGTTTCTTAAGAAGCATTTACAGCAAAAAACAACTTCGAACACAACGGTAACACTTTTGCAGGACCTGAATCGTGATCGTAAAACTATTGTCCAGCTGGCAAGGGTGGTTGTCGAGGTCGCACTGGACGTGTTCTGAGGTGCAATAAGTAGCGGCTAAGCCCATGTCAAATGAAATGAGATCAAAAGGTCAAGTATAAAAGCAATCGCAGTGACATGAGCTGAGAACATACGAGAGGTCCTCAGTCAAGGATATTTCAACTAAAAAATACAGAACTGCAAGTAGGAAATACGACGTAAGGACAGTCCCATAGGATAAAGGTTAAGAGGGCAGGTCAAAAGCGTAAATATCAGCTTTGAATTTCTGTAACACTTTAATAGAATATAATCAAGAAAGCTGTTGACCAAATGATTAAATGTGTTTATTCAAATGGTCAAAGATTATATATATTCAAAGATAGTGAATCGTAAGTTTTGTAAATGTTGTTAAGAATGTACTTAAAAAACGACCACAGAAACAACGCTATTCGTTTCAGAAACCTACGTTGTACTTTTTGTTATCAATCTAAAAACAAAAATCTCCAGTAGCAGACTTAAGAAAACACGAACTAACACGAATGAAGTTAAAATTTGATAGAATATCTATACGAAATATGTTCGTATACGGTAGGAACATAACTTTTTTTTTTTTGATGTAGAAATCAGGTTCTTTCAATGGAGTTTCCTGCATTCTTATAGAAAATGCTGTTGTTCTTCATAATTCCTCATTGTGGTCAACTTTATAGATGAATCACGTAGTTATCGACAGTTAATAACAACACTATATGACTAACAGGGCGCATGAGACACTACGCATCATTTTAAAGTCCTCCCTCTACGGAAAAAGAAATAATCATAGTCATGCAGATATAGGTCACAATCTGGACATAGTACACCTACAGATAACGACTATAAGAATAATTCTAGGAAATACTCTCTTAATGAAACGAATTTATTAGTCGCCATGCACCAAGCGATAACAATACATTATTTCTCTGCTCATGTAGTTCTAACTGAGACCACATTACAGTCACAATGATGGCTCCTAGAAACCCTTTCGGAAAACTTATGGTGTGTAATGCATCAGTCACGAATAGTTAACAATTTTTTATAGCAATGTGGAAAACATACACAGCTCCAAGATTCAAATTTCTGAGAAAATTATCAAATTCTTTCCGTACATGAGTAATGGAGGGCATTAAAAGGCTTTGCTATTACATAATCCACTGCTTCTACCTGTTGTAAGGTAAGATGAGCTTAGACCTGCGATGCGCACATGGAAATCGGCTTGAGTAAAAAATAATGCAACTTAGGATTTTTTCCATGCCAGATAGAAATACAACAGTTATCATATATCGCTACTCCCTAAACACTGACATTCACGAGAAAGTATTTTTCAATGGCAGAGTTATAGAGGCGGTAGCACGAGTCGCTGGCAAAATATTCTGTATAGGATTATAGCAAGTTGATCTCATTCTCTTTTCTATTATCTTTGTTTTGTGTGAGAACGAGTTAGTTTACGCCAATCATGTCGGCAGGTGTAAGCTCAGTGTATCCATGTATTTTTGTTGCGCGTGGCTACGTAGCTATTTATATAACTGGGCCAAATCGATAGTTTAATACTGGTCATTTTGTAATTGTAGCCGTATTTGTGAACCTATTGGGTTCTTAATAAAATTTTTTGACGCGATAAAACTGACGTCCCCCTAATAGAAGTAGGCTCTGAGACTAACCAGACCTTTTGAAACTTCACGCTATTATTCGGAACACCTGATGGGGATGGCGTCAATCTCTCGCAGTTCTGAAAGCCTAATTGACAGTTACTGAGGATCAGCGACAGAGATGACAATCCTAGCATTCAAATTAGGTAGGCTGCTTTCAGCAGTGACGGCGGTTCCAAGAAATATTGTGTGAGTCACAGAGATGGTGATGGGCTTCGAGTCACTATCCAGCTTTCTTGGCTTAAGCGTGACATCTGTTGGCAAATAAAATCTTCAACCAATAAAGCTTTCCAACTCTGGTTGACCGGTTGATTTCCCTTGTATTGTGCAAGGAATGAAGAGGAAAGATAGGGTAAATAAACAACATCGTTTACTGAAGTAACGGTGTCGGAATTGTGAATTGCTTTACACTTTACAACTTTGTAGTTCGGTAATGACGTTCTTTTCATTTACTAGTCAAAAAGTTAATGTGGTTCCATAGATAATACATTGCAAAAAAGACGCTTTCTATGTATGTACTGCGATGAAACTTCATCGCATTTCAACTTGGTGTTTTAGTAGCAGCGAAATTCTAATAGTTTCACAATATGAATGTCGTAAAATGCGCGACATATTTTGAGGCGTAATTAAATCAGAGATCCAATTTTGAGCTTGACATCGCTTTGAAAGCCAATACAAAGGAACTACACCACTTAAAAACATACAAATCTCTTGTTAAATCATCGGTTCCTTGTTCTAGTTAAGCTTCAAAAGATATTACACAGAGTAGTAAACCAAAAATATCTGGTCAACACCCACTCTCAGGTTTCTAGCTCACATCATTAGGTATATCCAAAGCAAAAAATCAAAATCCCGAAGAAGGTTATTTCAATGCATCATAGCTAGTGATCTTCCTGAGCGAACGACGGAAAGTTTAGTGTCAAGGGCTAATGCGGTACAAGGACTGCACCACTGATAACACTTATTGCCAATATTAGCCTATCTTTCTGTCATAAACGTCTACGAAGAAATTTGAGAAGATACCACGTCATTGTGCCGAGCCCTTGATTCAGGTACTGATATTGCTTTGGATGATATTGCTCTAGATGCAATTACAGCTCAACCAGTTGTGCGCGTTTGATGGATTTGCGCGATCGATCGCTCGCGCTGCGCAATCGATAGATCGTTCAAATTTTAAAATAAAAAAAACAGTCCTTGCCTCCCCTAACCTACCCAACATTAAACCCGAATATAGTTCAACTTACCCGAAATTACGGCCTAATACCTACAACATCCACCGATTGCGCAGCACGATCGATCGAGCGATCGCGCAAATCCATCAAATGCGCACGACATAGACATAAAACTGTATATCCACGTAACAGTCGGTCTAACTGCAGTCAGTAAATATGGTAGGTCGACTGAGCAAAATCTATCAATGATGTGTACAAAGATATGGTTTGCACTGAAAGCTAATATTATAAGATTTTGCTCCTTCTTATTGGTTCTTCAGAAACTTTCAGCAGTTTTGAAAGAATAGGTCTCTAATGTAGCCCACTATATTATTTTATAAGCTTTTTTGCCATCTAAAAGAACACTACTCTGAGTTGCACGCTGGCTGGTGTATATTATATAAGTCTACCCACGTCATCCGTGACCTTGGACTTGGGGCACCCAATTTGCAACTCGAGGCACCGCAAGCCATTACGACGATGCGTCTTCCTAGTCTAATACGTCCTTACTGTGTAGAACAGACTGCATCCAGCGTATTTAAAACAATGTTATTTCAACGATCGCCACACGCGAAGCCTTGAAACTAAATGACAATTAGCCGTGACGCTCACCGTCCCCACGCGTCTTTACTCTTAACCCACTCATTTTTAATATAACTACGGACAGTAGCTCTCGGATATCCCTTTAATCCGGATTCGAATTTTCGAAAAAATGTATTCATATAAGTGCCCGTTCCATCGACGCAAAAATGTAAAGGCGTAGTGATTCGACAATTTAGAATGTTCTACCTTATTATTTAATTAGCAAGTAATGTTTGGCTTTTCGGTCAAGTAAGAAGTCCAATTTCTTACAAGGTTAGGGTTCACGACTGTCAAAAACGACGACAAAAAAGAAGTTACAATGAAACTTCTTTATTGTTTATAGTAGACCTTGGTAATATTACAATAGATATATCCCAATCGAAAGCTTATATAGGCATTTATCCCATATTATCCGATACCGCTCACTATTTCCTCTTAGGCAGCCGATAAATGCCTATAAATTACCGATTGGGTATTGAGGTTTTTGGCAATTGTAATCATATATTTCCCGTCTTGTACAAAATACACTCCAGCACCACCTTTCAGAATTTACTGAAAATGTAAATGGCAACAATAGGTTTACGAGCACTATTGTACTTCCATTTAGATATTACATGCAAATGGAAACTTGTGTTATTATAAAGAAACTTAAATTTAAGTAAATATACATCATATTTAACTAGAAACGGTAATGGCATCTTGGTACACGAAAATATTTATTTGTAGTGGCCAAAAAATGCATTCATAATTGTCAGCATGCGCACCAGCAGCAGCAATGAATAATAATAATAATAATAATAATAATAATAACAATAATAATAATGGTAAAACTACTGATCCCCGAAACGAAAAAGCAAATGTGGCGATTAAAATAACTATTTCACCGAGGTGACTTGCAAGATACATATCGTACTCTAAAACGTATGCATTGAGTATGTGCTTCGGTCACTAGTTGTGTATTTCAATGCAAATGAACGCTACAGGACAGTTACTCACGAAAAAATGCATATTGTTAATATTATACATCCAGTATAACCACTATCAAATATAAAAATGCAAAGTAGTTATATTATATTTATATATTAATTGCATATTGAAACGCATGACGCATTTCATCAACCCGTTACTCACAAAATTATCAATTTTGGCTCCTTAACAGCAATTACCCTATTACGAACGTTATACATGTGCAACAGAATGAGATGAAATACCGAACAGAAAATACCATAATTTCAATCTTAGACACGAGTTTAACTATAGAAGGAGCTGAATTTTTAGGGCTATAAACATTGCACAACATGAAATTATTGATGTGCCTAATGCCTGCAAGCTACTAGAAAAGTTACCTTTTGAAATAATGAAAATTAAACATACATGGTTTCATATGAAGTTCTCGACGCTAAATCTGTATACCCATTAGAAAATTAGCAGAGTTTTCGGGTCAGAGATAACTATTAGTAGTGCGACATCAACATTTTTTCCCCTCTTTCTTTCTTACTAAAGTATCCAAAGCAAAGGGAAAAAACTGGAGCCACGTGACCGTTGTGTTTATCAGTAACGTGCAAAAAAGTTGACACTTTGCACAAAGAAAAACAAGGTTTTAACACAGTTCAGGAGCCTGCTCGTACAGCAAAGAAGTAAAGCAACCGAGAGCAGCCGGTGCTATATATAATTAAGCTTAGGGTAAGTGTGCATGAGGCCGAGAAGTGATTATCTGTTAAAGGTACGCTAATGGCACATGCCAACCCTACCTAACTCAAAAACAATATATTGTTTTTTGCATGCAAATAAATGTAACATTGCATGTATGTAACATTGAATGTATGTAATATTGCATGAACGTAATGAGGATGCTACAGCCACATGCATGCCAGCTTTGCCCAATAATAAAAAAAAATCATCTCATTTGGAGTATAGAGTGATGCAGCAATAGTTCGAATAATTTTATCTGTACACACATTAGTATTATTAGCAGGGTCGTCATTTATATATTTATATCATTTCGAGGGTCCCATGAAAAGTTACAAGTATCGCTGTAAAAGAAGCGTTGACGCAGAGTCAAATTTGGTTTTTTGGAAGTACATGCTTTTGTAAGAATTTTTGCCAATTTTTGAGATTTAATAAAGTTGTCAATAAGTTGAAAATTACATCATCACAAATCCCTCACTCTTTTTAGTTTTCCTGGTGTCTTAAGCTTTTCACACACTCCACGTACCTGCTTGAGGAAGAAGATGTGTGGGTGAATGCATGCTTATAGTATCTATTAATTTTTGTTAGACACGTCTATTACCATCACGATAACTAATTTTAAAAATGTTTGTATATATTTTGCAGTGCGTTCATTCTAAAAGTATTTACACACCAAACTGAGAATGTATCGCTCATACTTAAATATCCCATCCATACCTAAATTTTACACGATATTCCTTTCTTTGTAATGGATGCAGCACGGTTTAATAGAACATTACTTAGACCTAGTAAGTTAAACGGTTAATTCAGATATTCACGAGTTCATATTCGCAGTTACCGCATATTCACAAGAGTCATATTCCAAATATCACCGGATACCTAAACCACACAAGACATCCAATATTTTACAGTTGGTGCAGCTTATGTTTGTAGAAAACAAGCAAACAAGTAATTACAGTTCACAAAATTATAGTGTAATATAAATATGGTATAAAGTTATATTTCAAAATTACGTCCACCCCATTCTCGACAAGATATTTCAAAGTAAGGAATGAAGAAGAGACATAAGCATCATATTAATTAAAAGTTTTTAGAACGAAAATTGTATAAATGTGACACGGATATTGCTGCCATGTATAACTTTACGTACCGTAAATCAAATAGCTTCAATAGGTTAGTAAATAGCGGTAAAATACTTTTTGTAGGCAATCAGGGCTTTATAGGAATTATATGAAGCTAGTGGCCCGTGCCGTCATTATAAATGACGGCAAAAAATTACGTAACACTTCATCAAAACCCCCGCCGTCTTTTGGGCTTCCTCATTTTTCCCCTATCTAATACTGAAGAAAAGGATTCCAAGGTACCCAACTTTTTTTTTCGCCGAAGAAAAAGATTGCAAGGTACCCCACTTTTTTATACATTTTGAAATCTGAATTTTCTCCTATCTTATTCCCATAGAGCGTGACAGGAAAGATATAAATATATAAATAAATAAATAAAAATACGACGTGAATTATTATATAGTACTGATACTGATTAATGGGGACGCCCTTGCCGGGGCTATATATTATCTGTCTCAAAAACGACACTGTAAAATTATGCTCGAAGGAGTAGAGTAAGCCAGCGCTGCCAGAACAGAGCACTACATCAGTTCGTAGCATTTCTTCCAAGCTTGCACTAACGAGAACATCACAAGCACAGCATTACAGTGAGATAGTCATAACTATCGTCAACGCGAATGAAGTACAAAGCAAAATTTTCTTAACGAATCCTTAGTACTTGTATTAGAAACGACCGTGATACGACAGCTACATATAAAACAGGTTCCGTATGGTGTAAATGAATCTCTGGCATAATTTTTATCCAGTATTTTTACAGATTCGAAGCAACAAATTACATCATACATCGTTTACACAGTATAAGCAGCCGGATGCGGTACAACTGGTACTCCGGTACAGTATAACAAAGACGTCGAATCTTTGCACGAGGGTATTTTTATCATAATCTATTCGCAAAAAGAGGGAAAAAATTTCATACCTGTACATGTTGTGTATTAGGTACAATAGCCATACAAGGGGAAAACTGTGCAGTATAGGATACATTACATTAGTTCATTTAATTTCCCCTATGCATCAACTGTGCCGAGTGTCCATGAAGCAAATGCTAAATGCCACATTATTTCCTTCGTCATTTCAATGCTGATATCCATTTACAATAAATATATGCTACAAATCTTCACTTAAGAGTGTTGCACAATCGCCATAGAAGAACACACCTGTAAGTGTTCATTTATTTTGCTCATTATTTCTGTCGTCTGTTTTGAACATGAGGCACATCCTCCTCAGTCTGTACAGGAGTTAAATTATATGTTACTTTCGTCATTGAATTTTTTTGTTATCCATGTGAGAGACGAAACATGTTCTCCACACCTGTACTAACGAGTGCGGCGGCACAACCGCCCTGCAACAACTATAACCTGTACATGTTCTTCTGTTATTTACGCTATCCACTTGCAACTGGAATCATATCCTCCATACGTGCGCTAACGAGTGCGGCACCACCGCCACAGAGGAGCTACTCTCAGGTATCTTTTCTTCTATCTAATTAAATTTGGGTTTTTTATAGATTAGGGTGGTCTGGATTCCTTGTTATTTTTTACTGCGGCAATAAAAAACATAAGCTCTCATACCCCCAGCTAACATCGCGACGAGCGTTCACAATGAGATTTTTTTCGTCAACTCCACGCAAGATTTTTAGTGCAAGTGATAATAGATAATTAGAAACGATAGTAACCCGTAGCTACCAATAACTAACTTTTAGGGGATGAAGATACCGAGTTGTTGTGGGAAAACATAGTGATTATAAAAGAAATGGTCAAGAAAGTCATGGGACAAGTCAAACAAGGATCCGTCATGGATGCACACTACTTCTCAGTTCTGAAGGTCACACGTTGCCCTGCCGCGTTCATGCAACAGGAGTGCAAGGTTCCTATTCCCATTATAACAGTGCATGCTTAAGTTCTTATAATGAAGACCTGTCAGAAGTGCAGCTGTGATCACAAGAAAGAAACTTTTCAAGAAAAAGATTTGCCAACTTGGGACAAATTCCAAATATAAGCAGAAAATCGTCCACGCCTCAAAGGCGTGCGCTGTCCCAAGAGACCAGCATTCGTAACCGACGCCTAGCATTTTCGGCTGCCAGTACGCCAAAGCCTGGAGCAAAGTCGCTATAGGAGCGAACATACATAGCTCTGAGGTGCCTCATGGGCTTCTTGTGCTCAGAGTACGATGCAGTGAGAGTCCGAGTTCTTTGTATTTTCGTATCGTCAAATTAGCTGCTTCCGGAAGTTGAACAGCTTTTGGGGCGTTTCAATTGGATTCTTCTTGTCAGAATACGATGCAGTAAGAGATCAATATCTTTATATTTTGGACCTCAAGCACATGACAGACTGTGATATACAGCGTGTCCAGGGGTGCTTCATGGGCGTTTTGTTCTCAGATTACGCTGCACTGGTGCGAGTTCAAGTTCTTTGTATTTTCGTATCATCAAATGTGCTGTCTCTGGAAATTAACAGCTTTTAGGGCGTTTCTACTGGATTCTTCTAATCAGAATACGATGTAGTGAAATTTCAATTTCTGAGCACTTTATACTACCAAGGCCTAATAGACCATGATATCCAGCACATCTTATAGTTAACATAGTTTTAGGGTGCTTCATAGGCTTCTTAGTCACGGAGCAGCAAACAGTCAGAGTTCAATATCTTAGTATTTTCGATTGCCAGCACATGACATATCGTGATAAAAGGGGCTTCCAGAAGTTAATGAAGCTCTGAGGTGCCCCATCGGGTTTTCGTTTTCTACGCGAAGCAGTAAACATTCAGTTTTTTGTTCTACAAGCACAGGCGAGCTTGGAGCAAATTAACCTTATTATTACCTATATTTCCATAGTATAGAAAAGAACCTAGAGTATCGTAGCTCTCTAAGTTCCCTTGTCGGCAGTTGCTATCAAGAAAGAGATGCAAACTTCGAATACAGGAAGCTTGACGTCTTAGTCGTAAGGTCTCATAGCTTTATCTGGATAACGTGCAGTGTTTGTAATAACTACCACGCCCGTACACTATACTGGGTGTTCCTAAATACTTTCCACAAATGAAACTATAGGTTCCTTACAAAAAACAACCATATTTTACTCTAGCGATGCATATCCGAATATGTCTACTTTCAAAGGTATGTTGACTTAAAGTTCAGTAGTGCGATTTACTTAATCGGCGGATTACTGCACTTTACAGCGAAGATAAAGATACACACTGGTTATTTGTTGACATTGATCACTCTAATCTGCACCGTACCTGATTTCAGACGACCATGAACCAACTACCGTCCGAAGAAGAACTGATCGGTAGGATCGTTGACGGCTGTGAAAGGATTCGTGACACTGCAGGCATCTTTGAACGGGAACGGGTTCGGCAATCACTACGTAGGCGCCTTCGCGCATACATTGCTGCTGCTGGGAAGAATTTTGAACAATTTCGGTAATTGTGTAACATATGAACTCCTGTTTACCTTGAAATAAACATTCTGACACTAATTGTTCATTTACCCTACAACATTCGCCGATTCTGGGTTAGGTTTAACTTCAATTTAACATACCTTTAAAATTAGGCATTTTCGAATATGCATCGATACAGTAAAATATGGTTATTTTACGGTAAGGTACAAATTCCTTTCATTTCACCCGGTATATGCTGCTTATGTATACATCAGGCACGCACCGGTAGACTATGCTCATGGAAGGTGTTTTCATAATATTACCAACATTTGAAAAGACTTCCGGTATTGAAAGAGTTTACTACAATATAATCATACGAAGTTCATATTTTGACGTAGAGCGAAAATGTAAGCGCTAGTATCAATGTTTCATTCACGCCAGGCACACTCTAACCAATAAGGCACGTGCCTGATTGAATATATTAATGTAAATGAAGCACCATACATGTGTAACTGCCAACGGTTAATAAATTCTGAAAAATAATGGCTGCAATAAAGCACTGCTAAGTGATCACAGATTAACAAAAACTAGAGCTCATAAACTCTCAAGGCTAGAATACAACCGACAAAGAAGCAATAAAACTCATCTATTCGACGCTCAGAAAACAAGCTTCGGCTCATTTAATACTTCTCTTGCATAGTCAGCATTTGGAATAGACTCACCTCCGATGTTGTTAGTGCGGAGGCAGTCAACGCGTTTAAAAATCGTCTTGACGTATATTGGGAGAGACATCCTCCGCAACTAAGAACTCCTCCTCCGGGAGTTGGTTTGTGAATTGCCGGTTTCGATCTGAGGCAACCTTAATCCATCTCATTCTCTCTCCCGCTCCAACTACACAGTTTGATGTCTCTAAGCTCCGCATGTCAGCGGCTCTTGAACGTGCTTGCGTGCGTTCAAGATCGTTTCTTGGACAGGGACTTTTCACCCCACCCTTTTTTTCTCTTTCTCTCTTTTCTCCTGTCCTCTATATCCAACTAACATAATGGCAATAGCTCATAGAGTGCCGGGGAGTATGTTCCGGTGTCTCTTCGGGAATGGGCCTATTGGTTCGTCTACTGCCGCCTATCTAATCTAAAAAAAATAATAATACTCCATCTGAGAATAACAATATAAATCAAAATTTGACTCAAAGCCAGGTAGCTTTGTCCAGAAATACATACACAGGTTGTTGTTGTTGGTAAAACTCGTTTATTAGGTACTCAAAAAACAGGCTTCGACCCATTTACTACTTTTTTGGTCACAGAACGCACCAGAAAATAAAACATAAATAAATACGGAGTCAGATAGCCTAGAGTAGTTATTAATAAATGCGTATATACTGGTCATTTTTAGTCGTCCCAACTCGCCCTTCTCTAAAAAATTACTGACACCAGAACCACCCGGCAGACTTTCCATGCCTGTCTCGGCAAAATAGCGTTTCTGCGAAGACCATTATAAGCTTTACTTTCGAGTGTCCCAAGTGACACCAACAATTCAATCGAGCAGTCAAACGTTTGCATACGAATATGACAAATGACCACTTGAAGTGATAGCTGTCAAGATGCGACAGCCAGCATGAGAGGGGGCAAAGAGTCGGAAATGCAAAGATGGAGTGGTTGGACGCACTTCCAGTATCTCTCATTTATTTATTTATTTTTTCGAAGACGACACAATTACCAGTGTGTCTACACGCATCAGGTAACCAAGAAAGTTCGTGAGGCTTTTAGTAAATTGTCTAAGATAGAAGCAAGAACTTTTAGCGTTAAATGTCATGTATGTATCAGCATATGATTAAGATATCGAAAATCAAAAGGGGACCAAAAACGCTGTAGCAAAAGGTAGATAAAATGTTAGTAAAATGGGAATAAACCGCAAAGATTATTTCCATATCTTTGTCGTTTACAGTTTAATTCATTTGTTGCAAACATTTCTGCAACAATATTATTCAACTTTTAAAAATGCAAAGCATGAACATGCTATGTACATCGACGGAAATGATTTTACGTTTACCAAGCTTTTTTTCTTTCGATGTCATTCATGGCAATAATTATTATATTTATTCTATTTATATGATATTAATATCGCCAATGATAAACTTCATGCGTTCGTTTTGCTAAGCGGATTTTATAAATTTTTAACGTTTTACTTAGCATCACTGTACATAGAAGCAATTAAAAAAAAAAAAAACATTTGGTTTCCTTCTGTGACGTTACATATAGTGATTATGGCATTAGCCAATAAATTTAATCTATATCCAGTGATTCCTGGCTTTGATATCCGTCCTCCTCTCACTATACTAATCTATGTGATGCTTGGATGTTTATGCATATGTACCTGCAATATAGTAAATTGTCAAGATTCTACTGCAACAGTGCGCTGCCAGATAATCCAAGAAATTCCAAGACAAAATTGTATCAACACGAGGATAAAGTCGTGACTGCTTGTCTACATCATAGAATGCGTAAAAAACGATAAAAAACAACAAACCTATATCTGTCTCTTCCCTATTAAAAATCAGGATTCCTAAAGTGTTGTAACTGCAGATGCGTTTTTCTTTCAGAGGTGCACTAATCCTGAGTGCGTAAGCTAAAATCAGCATCTTAACGTCAATGGCTAGTGCTCACCTTTTGCAAAGAAAAATTCAGTCGCTTTAATTCACAAAACCAGCACCTCCAATCCTTTACCGCGCAAAAGGACCGTTCGATTAAGTTTTAAATAGTACTATCCCTACAAAAACTTAGGTCTAATGAGCACGGCAAATGGTTATTGGAAACCCTACTGCGCACTATCGACGTCTTCCACCTTCCCGTAAAAAGTTCAGCTGCAGCTCCGTGATAAACGCATAGGGGATTGATTATCTTCTAGGATTTCAGACTCGCTGCTGTGGCCTTCTCTGTGGTTTCGTTTTTTTTGTCGTGCAGGCACGTGGTCAGAAGTACAAAGTGATTCTCTTTGCCTTGTTAGCAATCCTGTATTTAGTATGATTAAAGCCAGGGAAGCACGGACGTCTTAAAGAGACTTGTTTACGGTTGACTACTCTCCAGCGCTGAGTTTGTGAAAGCGTACAACTATTAAAGTTTCGCCGATTCACAGCGGTCTTCAAGATTATGCTAATTACGGTTTAATGCCCTCACGCTGACATTATTGCTAAACTAAAATTATTACCGTAACAATCAGGGTTATGACTCTTAAGAAAGTGGCAGGGGCAGAGGGAGAGCCAGGTTAATCACGGATAGGATTTTAGTTTATACATTATTGCTAAAGCAAAATCATGTCCGTAACAATTCGGGTTGAGATTCTAGGGACGGCGAAAGAAGATGAAGGCTGGCTAGGTTTAAACTAATGTAGGTCATTGGTTTATGCACACGTGATAAAGTAAAATGATGGCTGGAACCACAAAGGTTACGGTGCCTAAAAACCCGGCAGAGGCAGAAGAATAGCCAGGTTAATGTTGGACACGTATTTGGTTTATCAATTATTTTTAGGAAAAATCTTGGAGGAAAAGTCCAGAGTTATGGCCGTAACCCTATCCATTACCAATTTTTTTTTTTTCAGCCGCTTGAGCGTCAAGGCGGTAAAAATTTGTACAGCCCACGAAAAATGCTTATAACTTTATCAATATCGGAGTTTTTTCTTCATAGTCTCAGAAGTAATTTATTCAATTATTCTTTCGCCCATTTAATTAAAAAAAATAATGGCTCAGAGTAGTTTTAATGTCATTTAAATTTGAATATATGAAAATATTTCCGGACAGTATTTTCATACTTTACACAAGCTGAAAGTATAATCGCTTCTATTTTTCATATCTAGTTTTGTTGCTGTCTGTTAGTGATTATTTTGAAAGTTCTTTTTGTACAAAAAGAAAATCTGCACGGAAATGTTATTATCTAATTTCTGAAATATTTATATAGATATATCTATATTTTGGCTGTAATGTGCGGGTGCATTAGAATTTTATTGATAGTCATGTTCAATTGAAAAACGTTACGGAATTTTGGGCGCTGAATATCACTGGGAGCAGAACTTTGAAGGAAAATCGGTAGGGCGGTACAGTTTTGTACCGCCTTGGAGCAGATAGGGTTAAAAATGGCAAGGGGTAGTGGGCTACCCAAATTATTCTTGGATAGGTCTTTGGCTTATACGTGAATCTGAATTAAATACGGGATTGATAGGAATTAGTGACTTCATATGCATTGCAAAGTGACAAGGGTAGGTGGAACACATCCGCAATTATATCAGTATGGTTTTTACTTTATAAATTGAATATACATGTTTAAACCCTAAACTTTGCAACTCTGTATAAACTAAAGTAACAGCACTAATTATGACATTCACACGTACTCAAGAAAATTGAAACATTTCACAGAAAGCCCCGAAGTCTTTGAAAATAAACCATATGACGCCTTACCTTAGATAAACTCAGAAACGGAGTAATTAAAAGTTATTCATCAGGATTTGAATATTTCAAATAATTTGGCATTTCTGCCACGAGGAAAAGGGACGACGGTCCAAGAATAAAGAAAATTGCTGATGATGACATGCTCAATCAAACTTATAGAGGTTAATTCTTCACGACCCCAATGTTGCCGGGACTCTTGAAGTACCTCTGATACAAACCGAAGAAAGGACCTAACGACAACCATTAAAAGACATTGCGGCCTTCAATACATCAGATCCAAGCCAATAATTGTTATGGATTGCCTGCAAGTGTGGCGAAGGTCTGATATTATCAGTTGAGAAGACACCATCATCGCCAAGAAAGGCTTGTCATTACTTGAAAACGTGAGTAAATTACCGCGTGCATGAACACGCAAGCGCCTTACTGCATGAATTACACAAAAAATCGCCAAAGACCTTCGATTTTCGATTTCGCAAGTTGACCTGTTACAAACAAAACGTGCATGTCGTTAGATTTTCGATTTCACAAGTTGACTCGATGAATTAGGAAGTGTAGTTCGTTTGACCTTCGATTTCACAGTAGAGACGAGAAAGTGTAGGCCTTTCGATTTGCGATTCCGCAAGATGACCCGTTAAAAACAAGCAGTTTAGGTCTTTTGATTTATTTATTAATAACTTACCGGTTAAAACCAAAGTGCAGGCCCCTTGATTTTGGAAATCCCCAGTTGACCCGGTTCAAAGAGAATGAGCATATCCTTTTTTGCTATTTATTCTAGAAGTTGACCTCAGAAAAGTAGGAACATACAGCTTGTCCTTCAATTTGACGGTAATTTCACCAGTTGACCCATTACTTATCGCAAAGATAAAATTTAGGTTACAATTTGCGCAGGGACACGAGGTCACTTATCAAAACAAGTCAAAGCGGCAGCACTGTTGACGGCAACAAACATTGCAGTGAATGGAAAATACCAAAAGAAATTCGACTACAGGAATGAATTCATCGATTCCCACACATGCCAAGCACACTGACCTGCAAGTGGGGCTTGATAAATTAGTGATAATTTGCAGGTGACGGCAAAGGCATCATAAGACGACTCGGAGAAAGCAACACGCATCACTGACAGCACACAGACATTATTGGCCATTCGCAGTTCAAGTAAGCAATTCTTACCTATGTACTAGGTGATCGTGAAAGGCATTTACAAAACTGTTATGTCGTATATATTGTAGTGAGGGATCGCGGATGTCATTTTTTGGACATCCGCGGATGCCGATGCAATTGCAAATGTTGTCATCTTGACTTTCGCGGATGCAGATGTCAAAAACGGTGCGGATGTTCCTCGGATGCAAATATTCGCCTTACCACAAACACAGACACTCCCTCTCATGACGGCAGTATACACAACACTCGGTGGAAAAAAACTTAGATGGTGCTTTGTTGACAGGACAGCGCTTGCACACATTTCAATCCAAATGAGAATTTGCAGTTTTCAGCACTATGGATGAGCTTAGTGTACAGTGATCAACCTGCGCATCCGCGCCTCCTTTGCTGCGGATTTTACAGTTCTGACATCCGCGAATTCGGATGTTACCATCTTAGCATCCGCGGATGCAGATGCGGATGTGAAAAAAGGTGCGATGTTGCGCGGATGCGAATATTCGCCCCATCACTAATACATTGTTACTGTCCCTGAAGCATCTGTAGAAATCATTTGTCACATATTGATAAAAAATACTTTCTTGAACTTTTAGCGTTCAAAGGAAGGTTATCATAATAAGTCGTTACATTGAGTGATTTTTGAGCATTCCAATTAGAAACATCTTTGGTTGCAACGAATGAAATATTGCGAGAGGCGCTCAACCCGTGCCTGCATAATGGCTGCTGCAATAGCCAAAAATCACCTTCAAAATAGCAGCCATTATGCCGGCGCTGTTTATAGGACAGTATCGAATAAAGCGAAAAGAAAAAAATAGAGACTAAGTATGGTAGGCAGCTACAGGTCAGGTCTTAATACAAATTGTGATGATAATATTGAACTGATTGAAGAAAATCATTATTTGTAAACATTTGTTCAAATCAATTAGTTTTTGTATCAAAATCATGCAGATTGTGACAAAGACATAATAACATTATTAATCTATTGCCAATTTTAGCACTACAAATCCATTACAGAAGAGGTGGTCTGCACGTGAACTCCATTTATCAACTGTACCTGTACAGCTGCAACTCATTCATTTAATTTAAGCCTGAAGTTTGGGGAAATAGAAAGTTTTATCCACATCATGCAATGATAATAATAAACTATATTTACTACTCACAGAAACATTGCAAGAAAGTGAAGAAACTCCTTGAAATCTTATATCGTACATAAGAGATTGCAGCTTACTTCTAAATTACAAACAAACAGCATGTCCCAGTAGATTTACATTATAGACCTCACCACAAATTCAATAGTGAAAACGGAAGATCCCAATCTAGTGGATTTTAAAAAAATAATAATTCTTTCATCTTCTTTATGATTCTAAAGAACTAGATAGAGATGCAGTGGGTGTGGCATGCACAGAGACAAACGATTCAATCAACATCTTGACAACAAGCCTAAGAAAACTGAAGAAGTTACATTACATCTCATGAGGTTAGGTTTAATTAACGTATTCTGTCTCAGCTACCTACAAGCAACTAGATTAGCACAGAAGCGTCACTGAGAAACATGGACCACACAAATGTACACGAGACATGTGTAATAGAAATAAGCTTATAACCATAAAATACAAGTTCATTGCTGAAGCAGCAGAAGCTCTTTACAGCTCATAAAGAGACAGCAATAAGGAAAACAACCTCAGCCGCAAATAACAAGTTCAGTACAAAAACAGTACCTAGCTCTCACAAAATGGCAGAGATTGATACTACGAAAGTAACCCTTACCGCAAATACCAAATTCAGTGCAAAAACCTTGCCTCAAACAAAGTGGAGGAGACTGATACAACGAAAGCAGCCCTTACCACAAATACCAAATTCAGTACAAAAACCGTGCCTCAAACAAAGTGGAGGAGACAGATACAACGAAAGCAACCCTTACCACAAATACCAAATTCAGTACAAAAACCGTGCCTCAAACAAAGTGGAGGAGACAGATACAACGAAAGCAACCCTTACCACAAATACCAAATTCAGTACAAAAACCGTGCCTGAAACAAAGTGGAGGACACAGATACAACGAAAGCAACCCTTGCAGCGAATACCAAGTTCAGTACAAAAACCGTGCCTCAGAGTGGAGGAGACAGAGACAATGAAAGCAACCCTTACCGCAAGCACCAACTGCGGCACAAAGACGGTAGCTCAAACAAACTGGAGGAGGCAGAAACCATTGATGGAAGCTCAGCCGCAAGAAAACAATCGGTCACAGAAGTGACAGGTCTCGAACTCAGGAAGCCAAGCAGACATCATGCAAGGACTTTGAGCTAGTACAAGAAGAGGCAAATATTCTCTGCATTTCCTAAAGCCTTTCGTGCAGAAACAGTCCCACCCATCATCGAGATTTTTCACCGAGGGCGCCTATACGTAAAGTGTAGAGAATTACCTGCACGGAAGACTGTGATTTGCAGTTGGGCTCGAGAAAACGACCCTAAAAAATTTGACGAAACGTGTGAGCACCTGACGGTAAAAAGAAAATATTGCCACGAAACGGGAAAAATACAGAGGGGTTGTGGAAATAAAAAGTAGGGGGTTATGGATTCTGATGCATGGGTTTTTGATATAAAAAAAGAATGTTATCGCTAAAAAATCTAATGGTTATCACTATAAAAACTAAAGGTTATCACTATAAAGACAAGCGATATGGACATAGAAAACCACAGGCTACGGATATTCAGTAATATCGACGTTTATAGAAATAACGCAATAAGGGGTTTGGAAATAAAGAATCAAGGTTTGTGGAAAAATATCAGAGGCTATAAACACTACTGGAATCAGAGATTTGAAAAATAAAAAAAATAGGGGTAATGAAAATTATATAAATCGTACACGCGGTAAGCAAAAACTAACAAATTTTTAAAATACGAAAGAAACTAGAACGCTTCGGGGAGTCAGACTATCCTCCGAGAGGGGGGTGGGAGGTCCCAAGTGTTGAGCCAGCAGTTTTACTATTTTTCACATTTAGGTCAACCCACTTGACTGCTTGCACGAGTCTGTGATACCTGCCTTATGTGGTTTCGGAAGAAGTCCAGTTGACGTTCCTAACGTCACGTTATGTGTGTGGAGTCACGCTGCTGCGTGGGTGTCGTGGCACCGCTGTCAGCAACCAAAGAGAGAGCCAGCAGCGAATTATTTCCACAGTGCACGTAACCGCTGACCGCTTGTCTGTCTGGTATTCTTCCTAAATGAGAATCCAACAAATTTTTTGAACTCTATAACTTTGATATCAGGGGCGTGTCGAAAATATGTCGAGGCATTTTGTTAAATAATCTTGCTCCCCGTACAGTGAAGCTATTAGAATATTTTGTGCTCACGGCTCTGTTTTGGGATGCGTGTATCACAAGTCCTTGCAGTTCTTTCTGAGGGTCTGGCGACAATCCGCTCATTCACATTCACAGTGATACGCTCCAGAATTCTCCAAACATATATGATTGTAAATCGCTCGAATCTTCATTGTATTGAATACAAGTGGAGACAGCTAAATCGTTCGTGGCAATCGTATTCTTGCATGCCTCGAATTCTGGCCGTTTACGATCTTTGGATAGCTTCGAGTTGCTCTAGCTTTTTTCTGGTACTCGGCATTCAGAGTGGAGAACAGTATTCTATTCTCGGGAGAATTGTTTCCATAGTGTGAGCATTACATCTGATGATAACTAACGCGATTCCTTTTGGTAGTTTTTGATTGGAAAAGACAGATAAATAAATATATATGATAAATATACAAAATAAAAACATTATCATCTATCTCACTTCGTTTGCGGATGATAATCATTGGTTTGAGAGATAAAATCTGAAGTTATAAAATAATAACATATCAGGAGTTACTGAAACACGACTTAGTAGAAAATGTAGTATATTGAACAAACATAAGGGTATGGTTGGGTATTTATTTAGCCCTTATAGCATTGATCAAATCGCTAGAGAAGAACAGTTAAAGAAAAAAGGCAAAAAGTTCTACTTTAAGAGAGCCACTGGTAATGTTCACCTTCTTTTAAATGACCATCAACCTTGAATTTGGCATGTAGTAGATTTCTACAATGAAAAAGTTACATTAGGAATGAGATATTTCAGGAAAAAATGCCTTAGAGCAACTTTACTGAGTGACGTTAAGTTCACCGTTTTGATAAGTCACATTGATAATGCGGCCAAATTGTTAGTACTGCATTGTCGTTGTCTCTTTGTGCAATTAAAGGGGGGAGGCAAACTTAAAATATCAGAGTGGCAGGGCTGGCAGTAAAGAACCACACAGCTAATAATCCCCTAAAAATAATTTAAACAAAGAGAGTATTGAGTTCATTTAATAAATAGTTTTTAACCAAATAATAGCTACCTAAATTTTAATCACTCGGAAAATAGTGAATATGTACTTATCGCTGCAATGCTAAATCATAGATTACTCAACACTTGCCTGCCCGTTCTTTAAAAGTGAATCCAAAGGATGATCCCTCTACACTTAAGAAAATTGAGTAAAGCCTCCACTAATATTATTAGAAGGAGTTCGTCAACATAAGCCACATCTTTATATGGAATATATGATTTGGTTTTTACCGGGGGAGCCTGAAAATAGTTAACCGCTTCCATCCATAAAACTCGCATCTATCCTACCAGCGGCACGTGATATGAGATTGTGTATAGATATAATAGCATATATATTATATATAATAATAACATTAATTAGAGCAATATCAATTCAAAATAGTATACGGTGTAGCTTTTTTGTGGATCATCAGGTGTATGTACACAATACGGGTTAAAATATTAAGATGCTGTATTTTTTCTCAAATCTTTCTAAAAAAATTCAAAATTTTGATAAACATATCTAGAACTATACAAAAATTTGAATTTATTCAGTTTGGGGAAAGAATCATTCACATTACGGTCGTAAATTTTAACGGAAACATGAAAAATCATTAACTTGGAGCGAAATACCAGCAATGATATAGTTTTTGATACTATTCCAGTGTATATTTGCACAATCGACTACAGTATAGGTAGTACTACACTTTATTGAAACATTAGTTGTCTAACTGACCTTGGCGTAATTGATGTTATATTTCGTTACTTACACAGGGATGTGAAAAAAGTTAAAAGAGTTCTTGTCCTAATGGTTTTTCACCAGTCCAGTACAAACTAACTGCGTGTCATGATTTACTGCGATGCGTTTCCGAAATATTTTCAGTGTATTGAAGATCCAGTATCGACGTCAGCGTCAATGCAAAGAAGGAAATTCCTGAGGTTAATTTTCCTATAAATTTTCAAGACGATTTTGGAAGAAACGAACATGCAGTAAAGTATGGCAAGCTGTTTATATATACCGTATATATGTATAAAATTTACGGATGCCCCACATTATAATCATGATCATTCACGAGCACTTTTGGTGTTTAAAGCTTGTACTATTGCCGCCCGCCATTATGCATATTGATGAATTGGCATTCCCAGCTCGAGAATATCTACCAATTTGGTTTGTATCAGTCGAAGACTTGGCATTTTGGTTAGGTCAGTGGTAAGTACAATGCTTTTTTTTAGCTATTTACATAGATCAGAGCAGCATTAGGGCTCATATACCCTATTAAAAATTTTCAGTAGAACACGGGTGGCATATGGCAGCCCCGCACACAGTCGAGAAAAGAAGAGGCGCATTCNGCTTTTTTTTAGCTATTTACATAGATCAGAGCAGCATTAGGGCTCATATACCCTATTAAAAATTTTCAGTAGAACACGGGTGGCATATGGCAGCCCCGCACACAGTCGAGAAAAGAAGAGGCGCATTCAAGAGGCTACCGCGCTGCTCGGTCGCCTCTTGAACGCGCTTCTGATTTTCTCGACTGTGTGCGAGGCTACCATATGCCACCCGTGTTCCACTGAAAATTTTTAATAGCGTATGAGAAACGTGCAGTTTTGGGAGGATAGTCAAATATTGCAGTAGTCTATGGCCTA
>LQNS02277097.1:39930707-39941332 GCA_001587735.2 Parhyale hawaiensis | reverse complement strand
AGGCTACCATATGCCACCCGTGTTCCACTGAAAATTTTTAATAGCGTATGAGAAACGTGCAGTTTTGGGAGGATAGTCAAATATTGCAGTAGTCTATGGCCTAAGCAACAAAGTAGAAATGTCTAGGACTCAGCTAAATCTATATTAAATACAGCTGCTTCTTCTGAGAGTAGGATCTGAATTTTGAGGGTTAGAACCATGCACTGATGGAAACATTTTTCTGGTGGAGTGGAAACTTAACTTTAAGTTTTTCTTTTTAAATTTGTTGCATTCTATGGAATTTTAGCCATTAGTCTATTCCTCACATCAAACCAAACATGGATAAGTGAATAGAAAAATGCGCCATATCTTCCATAGGCTGAACGATCGGGGTTATTGGCCAGTCATAAACAGAGCTCTGAAGAAGTTTGCCTATTAGTCTTTTCTGCTCGAAATTTTATTGTCATTGAGATGTTGACAAAATAAGCCCTCTACAGAGAGTTGAATAAGTGCCTAACAAAGAGAAAGCATCGGCCATAATATAGGAAATTTTTTTACATAACAATAAAAAAGTAAATTCCCTAACATTACCCGCTGGGCATCAAAAATATTAATTTTTCCAGTCCCATCGATGGGACGGCGAAATAAACCTTCGAGGCTTGACCTTTCCACAACTTCAAACATGTGAGGTGCCTTCGACTCGTAGAATCGAGTTTAAAGCAATAACATTAGTAGATTAACATTGAGAATGAGACTTCGAAAAGCTCAACCTTGCCCCATAAAAAGGAGTTTTCAGCAGTCTCAAGCGTAATCAGCAACGTTGCTGCTAACACCTGCAACACGAGTCACGGTGGGGTAGTCAAGGCTTCTGTTAAAAATTCTGGATAAATCAAGATTTGTGGGCTTCAAATAAGTTAAAAGAAGGAGGCGGCAGCTGCTATCGAATTGCCTGCTGATAGGAGACGCCAGTAACGAAAGGAGAAGTGGAACACAGTGGTACGCTACAGGAGTCAATGCATGTGATGTATATATTTTTTTCAGGTTCGCACCAGCCTTGAACTATACAATGAAGTAGATTTGTGACCAGAAAAAGTCACATTAGGAATGCTATACTTTAGGAAAATATACTCTACAGCCTCTTAAGATTACTGACGTTGAGTTCCACGTTTTGATACGACACCGTGAAGGTCAACTACAATTGCTAGCAATGCAACATCGATGTCGCTGCAATTATGGATAGTAGCCAAGCCTAAGGAGTCATTGATGGGCCAACGATATTAAAAGTATAATCAACTGGGTCGGCGTAACAATGTCGAGTGAAACACACGAGCTTGGGTTTTCAAAGGAATTAATTAAACTCGGCCAATCGAACGTTTTCCGCAAGTTGAGCAGACTGCATAGGTAGCTGCAGAAACGTGCAGCGCTACAATTGGGGATATTTTGAAAAAAGAATCCTGAACTTAAGGAAAAATTATTGAAAAATACCCACAAGGCTCAGCTCCGTTCGATGAAGAAATAATTTCAGGCGAAAGATCTCCAAAATATGAAGGAAGTAGGTAATAGTTCTTCCTTAAAATACTATCACTGTAGTGCCAGATCTGCAACTTTTCGAAGACCAGCACTGTTTGTCGCATTTTTGAAATTATTAAGTGCATTGGGCCTAATATTTCAAACCTGCATACGAGCAAAATTGACTTTCCGGTTATGAAAAACTCAGGCCGTTTCCTCGACCTAACCTCATCGCAAATTTATACGCATTTATCCGATGTTATCGGACACGTTTCACTATTTTCCTATAGGCAGCCGATAAATGCTTATAAATTTCCTATTGATAAGCGCTACAAATTCAAGTTACACCAGCCAATCGAACGCATGGAATTGAGTTTCTGGAAAAGTTAAACAAGCGAGCTTGACTTTCATTAACTTGGCTATCCAGGCAATGATGACTTATCCAGCATTCCCAACAGGTACGACGACTTCGTCCCACTGAATTAAATAAAATCAAATAATTTTTATTGAAAACACAGTACGTTTACAAATACGTCTAGCAAAGGGGTCCAGTCGCATTAACAGGTGGCCACGCTCAAAGAAAATACACGAATGCACTAAACCTCCACATGCAGACATGCTTTGCATTAAACGGCTTGTTCTCATACAAAAACAAAGCTAATAAAAAAGATAGTAAGATTAATTTGCAGCAATCCTACAGAGAATTGGCCAGTGCCTCTTGCTAACTCCTGTAAGGCGATGGCGACTTTCGAAAATCCAATCTTGCTCTTTAGCATAGAGTTTCCAGCAGTCTCCAGCGTAATCAGGTTTATATTTACACTTACGACAAGCTTCAGAGTGGCGAAAGTGCAGCTGCTGTCTGAAGTGCCAGGCAAGTCAAACCCTGTGGGCTGGCTTAGTTTGAATGTTACGAGCTAGTGAATGACACACTGCCGAACCAAAACGAGAAACTTTCAAACAAGAAATTAGTCCAAAATGCAACACGATATGCAGATATCTCCATTGCCTGACCACTACGTAAAATTTAGTTATCTAATTTCACGCGTTATAGCAAAAAAATGTAAAACAGCAGCCGGTTCCCTTTAATTATGCGCTTCACGTATAGAGTTAGATAATTTTTAAATCCACGCACTACATAGAGAATAATATATGTAATAGCAAATCCCACACTAGTGCCCAACTAATAATTAAGCTACAAAAAATGACGATCATTATTGCGAATATTGGATCTAGCGGAAAATATTACCCTTGCAGCAACGATCGTTGAAATGAGCTACACTCACAAAACCCAAGACCAAAGTGTGGCGCACGTTACCGGGACGCGAATTTTTTTTTCCTGAACCTTTCAGCAAGTACAGTTCTCAAGGCAGCCAATGGCGTGGCAGGTCACGTTGTCGATAGTTGGTAAAGAATTGCTATCACTACAGAAAACAGGCTTGTAAGAATTACGAAAAAATTAAACTAATGGATGAAAAAGGGTTCTCTTACACTCTGCCATAACAAGGGCAATAGTGTAAAACAAGCCAAAAGAAATAACTACAGTCTAACATTTAAAGTAAGGAAAACTGAGAGTTAAGCTGAGAGTCGTAATAATCTAATAAATGGCCAATACTCTTCTGAACATATCTATCAAAACTAGAAATAGAACAATGCCAACACAAACTCCTAATGCAGCAAAGATCCAATAATTAAATGCCATACATTTCCTCACTATGGCAAAAAATGACCATTACTTTTTCGAAAACTTCCACACAAAATTAGACAAAGGGGATCGCCACACTCGATCTGTTGATGTTAGAAAAAAGTCAATGACTTTGGGTCTCGCACATTAGAGCAACTTAAATTCATAGTTGCAGGAAGACTATTATTGTTCCCGATCCCGATAACCAAGTCTTGTGTCACGACTTAGCGACTTATGAACTTTCACGGGAAGCTTTAAATCCGGAAATAACGATTTCCGTCGCTTACAAACCTTTGGAAATTTTCAGGGATGGAAGGGAGGGCATTGTAAGGACGCCGCGATACGACGCTAAGAAAAGAAAATACCGTAACGAAAAATGGGATTTCAAAATCATTATTTTGGATAGCCGGATGGCTACATTTCATAACTAGAATTACGAAATACAACAGTCATTTATAATTCTTAGATGCCAAACTCTTCTAAGCAAGAAGTAAGACTGACCATAGTTTACAAAAAAAAAAAAAAAACTAAAACCTCAGCCTTCAGAACTTTAATTTGGAAGACCTAATTTTATCACTTTAAATATGAGCTCATTTCTGCATTTTTATTGCATTACCGACTCGTTAATGCTGGTAATGCAGCCGTCACCCGGCTCTAACTCACGTATTATTGAAGCAGAAGTACTTTAAGTCAGAATAGATTTGTTGTACAAGGAAGTGCAGTATACATCATACTTTGAACAAATTTTAAATATATTTAACCCAACAAAAAAATGTTCACAACAGGAGCATAAAAGTTCAGTTAGTAACCCACTGGTATTAGGTCTATTTCTCCAGATTTGTACAGAAATCACGAAGCTACACTACGTAGAAAACGGAGTCCAGCACAGACGATGGGTTGGTACGTTTCTGTACCACACTTTCCATGCAAAAGAAATCCATGGGACCATACAAACCTTGAAAAATGTCGTGACTGGCTACGAATTGACTAACAATAAACTTCATGCAAGCCAAGAGTCTTCCGCTTGCACGATGAAAGCAGTGAATGGTTGACAGATGGGTAGTTTCGCACGGAAAGTTGGTGATTGTAAGGCATGCAGTCCCTACACGAACCCTTGTCCGATAAGAAATGGTTTTCACTTTATTAGGCAAGACGAAGACGTAAGTCGCCGGCTGTTCTCTTTTCTTGAAGTTACAATGAATAATGTTGTTCTTTGGAGAAACCAAATTCTGGTTCTAGGATACTTTATTGAGATATGAATGACAGATTTTTTTTTAAACTTTACCTTATATAAGAAAGTTTAACCTAGTGTAACAAAAGCTCTTACTTGTCAAAAAAAAAAAAAAATCGAAATTTTATAGAAATTAATTCATTTTCTCTTGAAAGATTCTTTCGCTTTCTGAAAACATAAAATATATTCCGCTATTTTTCAGAAATCCAAAAAATTAACAATCGAAATAACATTAACATCACTTTTGGGCACTCAGTGCTATTGGTTTAGCCCCATACGCTGGCTAAACAAAATTAAGTCTAACATTTAGCTAAGAAAAGTATATTTCTGTGGTTAGTTTCATATAGTTATAAAAAATGAGCGCATATACGGTTAGGTGAAATAACTCATCTATATTTTGATCTGCAAAAGTAACCAATCACTGGGATAATTTTTGGACTCCCAGTTGAAAACCCACTCAAACTTTATAGAGAAAGAAACTACGAGCTAGTTTTGCCATCAAAACTTTATGCTCGTATATACAGAGATATCGTTAGTAATGAAAAACCTAAGGTAACTATAAAATGAGAAACAGCAATGAAAGCGGTTGAAGTAACCTAACCTTTCCTTCGCCAAAAAAATAAAATAAAGATATTGTTCTAGATACAATTTTGCAGCGGCGTTGAACACACCCTGATAATGTGAATATTGCATAAAATCAGCTTAAATTAGAGCCGACGCACATATTCCTAGTGTGAAGATAAAGCAATACAAAATGCTATTCAACTTGTATCTTGCGTTTCAGATTAAACTTCTGCCATCCGTAGGGATAAAATAACCGAAAATGAAACTCATCCCAAGCAGAGACTAGGTGGGGCATATGACAAGTTTTCAGCGTTGATGTATAAGTGGCTTTGATCCTTGATCGAATCAACGATTTTTGAAGAAGCTACAACCTTTTGTAGGTAAGATTTAAGATGTTTAAAAAGCGTTGAAAATAAACTTTAAAGCAAATCATCAGAAATCCCATATCCTTTTAGTTTTTCTGATGCTTGCTTGAAACTTTTCATACACCCATCGTATATACGTTCTAGCCGCTCTTAATATTGTAGAGATGAAACGATAGAGTATTTGTTACTTAGCCTATCCTTCGGCTAAGGGCAAGTTCATGCCTGCAGCACGGACATAAAAAGAAAGAATATTACCTCTCCCATTCAACGCCAAGCAACAAGCTACCATGCTTGCAGTAGAGCAATGAGAACACAGAGTATTAGTGTTCCTATATCTTGCGCCTGCGGCCAAGCTCCTACTCTGCACATAAGTTAAAATAGAATACAATTCATCCACCAACTCTACACATCAGTAATCGGAATTTCGCCATGTGGTGACGACGAACAGCGCCTCGGGGCGAGATGGCGAGATAACAAGCATCTCAAGGCCCAAGGGTCTCGGACGAGACTGAGAGGCGAGAGACAGGACAAGTAAGAGGCGAGATGCTGGCTTATGGAAGAACGGCGAGACAGGGGTGAAAGGGACGGGATTATGTGAAAAGAGGGGGAAGAGCGAAGCAGAAAAAGTTTTTAACGAGGCTTGTTAACAAAGACTCCGAGCCAAAGATGTAACGAAAATTATAGTACATAAAATGGGTGACGCACGCACGAATGAAATTTTAGGAACATCAAAGAAAAAAATCACAGACGTGTTTCAACTAGTTTAGTAAACAAAAAAAAATAAATAAATAAAAATAAAAAAGCTGTATATATAGATGATCTCATGTTCTGTTTGTGACATTATCTTACTCATTCTAACCTATACCCTATAGAACATTTTTGAATGTAGGTAAACCAAATGTAACCAATTTCATCTTGTCTCACCAAATGTCGTAATACCTTTAGTCTCCTAGACCAACTCCACCTGAGGTATTTTAAAAATCTTAGTTATAACAACACACATAGTCAGAGTTCAGAGTATGTTACCAGTATCTTGCTAAACCTCAACCGATATGGATATATTTAATAGAGCATAATCATCACAATTTTAAGCCAAGACGACTTCATAAAACTCGACTAAGTTAAGCAATCCTAAGCTTCCGAAATATCACCTTGCCTTAGTCATAATACCGCTCCTTAACCTGACAGCGTGTGATATTGTCACTTGACTCTAACCTAACTAAAATTATTAGGAATATTTTGGCATCACTTTGTTCAAACCAGTTCAGAGTCACTTGACACTGCATTGTCGAATCCAACGCCAAGTAAACTACTTCAGACTTAACCTCATCTAGCCCAATCGTAAGCTACCTACTGCATGTGTGTCTGATCTCATCTAACGAAATGTCAACCCAGCTCAACCGTATCAAAACTTACAATATTTCTAGCAGTAGGTACCTCATCTATCCTATTCCTATGTGGAATTCGATAATCCTGTATGACCTGATTTGATCCCGTTTAACCAAAATAAAAAAAGAAAAAAACCTAACTATCGAACGAAAATCTAAATCCAAATCGGAATAAGAATGTGATACGCCAGTCACAAACGATTTTTGACGCTATCCACAGGGTCAAACAAAATTTTACCTGGTCGTATCATATGTAGCTTGCAAAGCTATAGGGCAGAAGAGAAGACCAAAAGACATTGAAACTAACTAATGGACGGAGAGTGAGAAATAGAAGTGACACGCTAAGTCTAATGGACGGAGAGTGAGAAATAGAAGTGACACGCTAAGTCGCTTAATGGCGGCAGTCAAAGAAAGGTGAAGGTTGTAAACTGAAAGCGTTGAGAAAGAAAATTTCTAAATGATGCCTAGAGCAAGGAAGGCGTGAGCAATAACGAAATGCATACTGCAGGAGAAGTTCCCATGGCGATAATAAAAACCACGTATGAAAGCAATGATATAAATGATATAAGAGGTAAAAAAGGTAAAAACTTAAGAATATGAGATTGATGAAGTGATGTCAGGCAATGTGAATTGCAGATTTGGCCAGTTGCAATCTTTAGCAATGGGTCTTAAAGGCCAAGTAGCGGAAGTGAAAATTATTAGAATGGTGGGAAAGAACCAGAAACTGATAATATAAACAAACGGGCGAGATCGGAGATGTTGTAAACAAGCATGAGCAAGCGCAAAATTGTAAAAGCAATTTTGAATCAAGCATCATTTGCAAGTAAAAAAATGAAAAAAATGTGCCGAATGTATGAAATTGAAAATACAGATGAAGAAGAGTCGACGTATTGATAAAATATTTTCTACATTTTAACACTGCGTGTTAACTGATGTAAATAAAATACATGTTTAGACACCATACATCTTAATAAAACTCAAAGCAACAATAAGTGCAATCCCCAATTCAAGGCGTACAGTAATTAGAGATATCTTAAAAGAAGCCTAAACTTGTTAAAAAAACAAATCCAGAAGGTCACCAGTCTAGTTAGTTTTAGGGGTTATAACAGTATTGCATTACAAAAGAAAAACAGCTCTCGAAAAGAACAAAAATTATACAATGGTTTTCAACATTCCTTGACGCAATACAGTGTTGCACAAGACGAGAGCGAAGAGCTACAAGATGTCATCGATTAGCAAAACTCTTGATTAGTTTCCTTCTCAGTTTTAGTGTAGAAAATCCTAGCTAAATGAAACAGAAGTTGATGCATTTACTTTACATTCTTATCAGAAGAAAGAAGGATAATTTGTATCGTGCCAGTACGACGTCTAAAAGACGGCAGTAGAAACACTCAATAGTGTGACTCGTAAATAAAATGCGGAATTCATTCTTTTATTTTTCCAAAAGTATGGCAATGATACTGTTTTATAACGCAAAAATATCATGTTCATATAAATAAACGGAATATTATAATTCTGCTGCAACCAATATCATACAAAATACTATACATCGATTTTTTTTTAACTTTTACTCTATACGGAGGTGCTAGAGGCAAGCATGAAAAAAAAAGAAAGAAAGACTCCCAAACGAGGTTGATTCAGCCCCACAAGTCTTCTCTTAATTAAATTCATAAGCAGGTGCAGAAAGTATAAACAAAAGAAAGATTTACCATTTAGTTCACTGCAACCCATAAGTTCCTCACTACAAAAGGTTGCGCAGCCGAAAAGCATATGGTGAGCAAGCGTCTGTTGTTACCTAGGAAGGCAGATAAACTTAAGCCCATTCGATACGGACCCGTAAAGGCGTAAACTGACCGTAGCCCGGCATTTCGGCCATTGTTGCAGTTAATTAGAGCGACTTCCATGCAGTCCACTTGAGAATTCATAATTCTTTACGCTAAAGGCAGACGATTTAGCCGACCTTAAGGGCGTGTTTGTTTGGGTGCCGAAATGAAGCCTTCGAGGCGTGACTTGTCCGAAACTTCAAGCAGAAGCTTTGTCTTAGCCGCTTTGAATTGTGCTTCAAGTTTCAGAAGCAACAAAATTGCGTTGAGCCGGCCGAAAACCCCATTTTAGGGAGCAAGATTGAACTTCTGCAAGTCTCAAGGAGTAACTGATTAAAGGTCAATACCAGTTCGGGTGAGGTATACTCGGCGGACTAGTGCTCTTCATGAGTTTGCCTCGGAACCGTTACGATGCCGAACGGGCCAGTATTCCCGTTCGTTTTTCCATCGTGTGTGGATGTTTGGAATGGTCTAGATGGCTCTGTCTTTGCTGGTGCTGGTATCGGCAGCTTTAAACGATCTGTACGCAGAGCTATTCTGTGATCTCGGATCTTCTTTTTTTCATTCTTTTGTTTTCTCCACCGGCTGGGCTGGTTGCGTGGGGGTATGTTAACCTCATGGAGTTTCTCCGTTCCTACGTCGCCAGTCTGGTGTGATTTAATAATAATATTAATAATTCAGTAGGTCGAAACCAGCGCACCTACTGTATCTGAAGTTTCGAATAAGTCAAGTTTCTAAGCCTTCATTTTGGCTCCCAAACGAACATGACTCAAGTGTAGCATTGCAACGAAAGGTAGTGAAAAGTATCGATGACAACCTATGTTGTTTTGAAATATTGTTCCCCATACCGTCCCTGTGCAATGAAACTATGAATAGAACAAGAGAAAGCGTGATCAAACGGCCTTGTTGGATGTTGAAGGGCTTATATCAACCCGCCGTGTAGCTAAAGCTTTACAATTTTAGATATTCTCAGTATGTAGCTTAGACAAGAGACTTATGTGCTTAGCGTTTTAATTGCGTGAAAAGTAAACGTTATCTCAATGACCTTAGTGGGCAATACGACATAATTTTGAAACCCAGTACCCGTTGCTGTCATTTCACGATGTACTTTAATGGAAACCTTTAAACTTCTGGCATCCATACTACGGCACATGAGTAAACTTTGAGCAAATATAGAAAAACGAAGACTTCAGCTTCAATGGAAATAAACATTCAATCCATACTATTACAAACTAGAACGCGTCGCGGCGCACGACCATCACCAGCGGTGGGTAGCAAATTCAACGCCGTCATATTTCTACGGCCAGCTAACTCTAGTTTTTCGGCATTTTTCACATCTAGGTCAACTCGCCAACTGCTGAACTCCTTCTCCCTCGGTTTGGGCGGACAGACAGATACAGAAACCTATATATCTATATATATATATATATATATATTTCAATCTTCACCGATAACATCACCGCTCTTTGCTTCGCTCTCGGGTGATAAATTACATCATTCACAGTAAACCAGTCTCCAAGTGGTCCGAGAAGTATAAACGTATGAAACAAGTATATATTTATAAATAAGTTGAGCTATGGGAACGTGGCTACCGTCAGCAGTAACTTGACAAAATTCGGGCAAACATTTCATTTAGGTATACAATAAAATTTTCCGAAGTACTATTATTAACACATTAAAGATCTCAGAGAAACCAAAGATTTCAGGCTCGAAAGCCATGCCAATAGTAAACACCGGCAAATTGTTAAAGCGGTAAATGTAACATCTAAATTAATGCCTGATAAAGGCCGAGTAAAGGTCCTGTTAACAGAAAGAGATTTAACAGCTAAAGTTAGTGCCAAATTACGGAGTCTGCTCTAAGGTACACAACCTTCCCAACTGTCCAACACAGAAAAATTAGATAATTTCAAAAGGTTAAGGAACTAAATTCCTTAGACTGTTCTTATCAGCAAGTAAAATAGTGACAATAAAATACAAGAAAATTTGTGGCCAGAATACGGCCAGGTAGGCGACTCCATATCGCAGTCGTGCGTCTTGTTCTAATCAGTGGAAGTGTCACCGAAGAAGCCAGCATAGCTCCTAATT
>LQNS02277097.1:39902230-39917675 GCA_001587735.2 Parhyale hawaiensis | reverse complement strand
GCACGTTGTACGCATGGTGCTTTGGCGGTAGCCTGTGCAGTCTATGCGAGAGGAAACTATGATACATGTTGCTATATATGTATTACTCGGCGGGCACTCCAGCTTTGTTACGCACGTTGTACGCATGGTGCTTTGGCGGTAGCCAATACAGTTTCATGATAGAGGAAACTATGACAGGAATTGTTAGTAATTGTTCTACTGGAACTCCCAGGGTTATACGCATCATTGCTCATTGCTCATGCGGTAGCATTTAGTGCTATAGATGGTACAGGAAAACTATTAGACACATTGCTATAAACTACGCTACGGACACTGTAGCTGAACTATGTGGGTACCTGTGCGGTGTTAAAGGGGCAGTAAAGGGATAATCTATAAAAGGAAACATAAAGCGAATTGCTAGAACTTACTCCATTCGCGCTATGGTTTTTGTATCAGAAGTTGGTGCCCACTTCACCAGGCGGTAGTATATACAGACAGGGTCATGGCAAAAGAGAAGGATAAAATGAGTAGGTGAAAATTATCTTTGGGCACTCCAGCTTAAGGATTCAAGCTGAAGCGTACTTAGTAGAGAAAAAATCATGCGCACAATGTTGAGGTTGAAGAATACGATGATATGAATAGGTAGAGACACTCCCCCTTTGCAATGTAGGTTAAAACTTTCTATGGAAGGGCACGACCACACTGCTATTTTTAATAAAACAATGGAATGAATCGCCTTAAGTTATTTAAACAGTTTAGATATGCAATTGCAAGGAAAAACTCACAGATTGAAGCACTGCTGGCCTGTTCTTGTTGAGAAAACAAAAAAGTCTTATAAAACAGTTTCCGAGCGCTTCACTTTTTAGCAATAATCGCACCGCGTACAGAGCGCACCTATGGAAATGATCGATTTTATTTAACGTCCGCACTAACTGTAAATTTTTCGTAGTAATAGTCAGAACGGACCTAATGGGAAGTACCGAATTTGAATATGATAATCTTTGTGGTTCCACATAATTCCTAGATGCATGATTGTTGAGAGAGTAACTTTCTCTTGTGCATACAGTATATAACTCTCATTTCAAACTGCATAGTTTTTAAGATTTTTAATTGCCTAGTATCGCATAAATGTTAAGGGTACCTACATAATAGCTATTATATGTTAAAAGATATTGAGTACAGATTTGTGAAAAAAGATGTCTAGGGAAGACCAATTTAATTCCAATTTGTATCGCCCAGTTGGGTATTACAGTCATAACTGCACAATTATCACAAATACAGCTGATACATCCATATTTCAAATATTTACTACTTAACAGCAGCTTTTCATAATACAAAAAGGTAGCTCCCATGTTTCCCTTTACAGTATCATCAAGTACATATGCGCAGTAAAATCTATTATGCTTCTACTATGGCAAACGATAAATCTACTTCTATAGCAGCTATAAAATTAGTTTATGAGGACCCAATTGCTCAGCCACTTGTGCCTACACAGTGTAAGTAGGCGCCGCGTATATGCCCTGCTACGCTATATAATATATTTGCGCAGCAGATGCTCGGCTAAATATAGCGTCGACTTCATCTGATGGCGTACAAATTTATCCGCATCCTGCCGAATAAAATTATTTACGTGATAACAATCCCGTCCAGGTATATAGAGCATGGATACGTTCTGCCTGTTCGAGTACTGCTAACAACATGTACCCTTTATAGCGAGTAGTTTGTGATTTGAAGAAATCAGGGAATCTCTCAAGGCGGATAGGTAAAAAATTAGGAAGCCACTAGCTGAGCAGAGTTTCAATGCATGGGTCAGCTACGCAAGCAATTAGGTATATGTTAACTGTGGCGTTGTAGCAGTAACATAAAAGGAGTAATTACAGGGAGATGAAATCTAGAAAGTACATACAGAGACATTTTTCGTTAGTGCAACTAAAGGCTTCAACCGAACACATCTGCTTGACAGGATTCTAGTACAAATAATTAACCGCATGGCCTTGGAAATTAAATCATTTCTGGTTGAATAATAGGGTAGATTAACTAAAGTATAAGTGATATTTATTATAAAAACTTTCTCCTTTAGTCCTCACAATGAAAGATGTTCTGTTGAATCTTTTTGTGACATGAATTAGATATGTCTTGTACTACTGCTTATAGTTGTATTTCTGTGGCGGCGGCGGCGAGATTACATCAAAGAAACATCACACATTATTGTCATAATTCAGCTTGGAAAGTACATTTTCATTCTCACTTTAAGCCGCCCTACCAGCAGCACAGGCTGCGATTCTAAAAAAAAAAAAACAGGACACGCAGTAGAGAAAAGAAGAAAAGGAAACGAGAAGAGCAACAAATTTAGAAGACCGTCGACTGGAGTGTGAACAACAACAAAGCAAAGTGAGCGCAAAAAAATAAATATATAAATAAATACATAAAAAATCGAATGACTCACTGATAGAAGGAAATCTTTGGGGTCCCTTTGAAGTACCAAAGACCTAAGAATTCCAAACAAATAAATGTAAAAAAAAATAATAACAACAGTATACGCTACGCCCTTGGCATAGGCTCCAACTCACGGAAGAACTGATACGTATCTACATCTATCGAGCAATAATAGCGCAGGTAATACGCAATGATAGGCCTACTGTACACACTGCAAAAAAAATTATTGCAGGCAATAATCACAAAATGGTCTCCCAAGATCCCCTTACTTATAGGTAAAAGCTAAGTATAGTCTTTAGTACTACTAAAATGCATCGTTACTCTTTTAATATGATCAAAAAACATTAGTACTCAGCAACAGTAACAGAGTACTGCATTAGTTAAGAATTACTGAGAGTCATGAGAATATTTTAATAAACACAAGAGTGTAATACTGCTAGAACTACTATTGGACGCACTATGACCCACAATAACGTAGTAAACGGTTTTAACTAAGTGACAGCTATGTGTACATTACAATTTTTTTTAACAAAGAATACCTATAAGTGCCATCAACGGCGAAAGAGGCATTAAGAGGTCCTCATTAATGTAACTGCAACAGCAGTAGAATACTGTATTAACCCTTTTGCTACTAACGGTATCTCTAGATACCAGTATCATCATTTTATATCGAAACCAGTGCGTTGTTTCTCATTTGGAAAATTTTGCCAGGATTTTGAGTGGGCTGAAAAAACCTTAGCGGATTCTCATAACGTTTTTGACATTCTGCTAGAGATGGGATTTTATGGTGAATAAAAGTCACTTCGTATGAGAATGCACAATGATATCGTGTAATATGAACGTAGTTTCGTAACGAAAAAAAGTGTAAAATCTACCACGCCTCGGTATCCTAAAAATGACTCCAATGTAAAGGCTCTTAGTCAGGCAACAGCCGCGTACTGCATTAACGGTCAGTAACTAAGACTTCGATGGAGCGTACAGCAAAAGTCCAAATATGCTACGCTGACTCAACCAACATCTATCAGGCACAAGAAGTAAAAAACGAAGTTACCGTCAAAATGGTTCCATAAAATGCTCTTACTAGAGTAACAGCTGCGTATATTGCATTAACTAAGAACTTCTAGGTGACGTTCTAATATAATGCATATGCTCAAGTAACAACAGCTGCTTTAAGTAAGAACTACTAGGTATCATTAGTCAAGCCGCTCTGTAGAAACCAGACTGGTCATGAAGGCTATGGCAAGCATCCCATCCCTCCTATAAATTAAGATAGGCGGTAAATTTTACCGAGGCCTTTATGTTATTTTAATAAAGGAAGACATAGCGTACGGGGGAGACAAGAAGCAATAAACAACAGTCCTGCGGCATCCATGAGCGCTAGGCAAATTGCTACACGTGCTTTCAGAAACTCGTGGGAGGGCCGGCAAGTCCAAATCGTGAAATTAAATATCTCCTCCCACTGGATAATGTCTGTTGCTCTTTGAACTTTGGTGAATGCGAGTTGTAAATACATTGCCACAAGGGATAAAAATGTCCACCTTTCGAAAGGTTATCCGTGATTACAACAGAGTCTATGGTTTCCGTGGTTGTCATAAAACAACTGCTATATCCACACAATGGAAGGATTGAAGTCTCTCTCTTCATTGTTGCAAGAGTCAGAAAAATTCCTGCACTTCATTGCGTTAATGGAAAAGGATCGTAAATGTACATGAGAACGATAGGTGTAATTTTTTTCAATGCTTCTCAGTCGAAACAGGCAAATGAGATAATCAGATGGTCAGGGCCAGAGAAAAAGATCCTACTTAGCTGCATCAACCGAAATAATAAAATGACTTCTCCCAAGCTGCAAAGTTCATGTTTGTTATTGCGTATTGTGTTGCATAGCTTAAACCGCTCTAAACAGTCCTAAAATTTTCCGGAGCAAAGAGAAGGAAACTTAGTTTCTGTGTAAACTTGGGCATCCTTAACGGATGAATATCGTGCATAGACACCACATGTCAGATAATAGGGGAAAGACCGAAATTTTGACTGTAAGCATTGGCGGAAGAGAAGTAGGAAAAAAATGTGATTAAGGGGAGAAAGAAGTCTCGACGGCCTTACTGCAGCCGTTGTCACTTACGTATTGGGTCCCTTTAGAAACGGTAATTTATAAATAAACACACCTTGGATGAGGAGAGGGTATATCGAACCAGCAATGCATTGGCATGAGGTTTCTACATGTAAGAAGGCTGTTGAAGTACTACCGCCTCGAAATATTACGTTAGGAACTAAGTTTTTGCCGGTTTCTTAACATTTTGGAATGTCAAAACCAGCAAGAACTTAGTTTCCGACCTAAATCCCAACCAGATTTTATAGTCGATTTTGAAAGTTTATGCAGCTGCTGCCTCCACTAATAACAAGAGTGCATTAATTGTGAAAGATGATTGAGAAGTAACCCAGTCCAACAAGTGGAAGGCTTACGTGACAATTCGAGCAACCCCGAAAAGGCGTCTTTGGAAACCAAGTGATTTTAGGAAAGTTATTGTACCGTACTTGTTAAATCAACCTTCCACTTATTCCCCATTAGGAAGAATTGAGCAAGCAAGTGCAACACAAACTTGCATGCTAATTAAGTTCTAGCTCTTCGTTCTTTCGCTACCAGCAATACTTGTTGCGCAAAATCTGAAACTTTTGGACTCTTTTTTTTTTGCCGTTTGGTAGACTGCCATATAAGCGCTGCGCCTAATATAATATATATTAGCCTACAACCTTTAGTTATATCGATGCACAGTTACTGTTAAAATATTGGGATGAGGTCCACCAGCATTTATAAAGAGCATGGAGAGAGAACTATATCAAGTACAAATCATTTTTTTTACTAATATATTTTATAATCAAGCTCAGTACGAACGAGCACGTAAATTAGAATAGAGTTTGTATTTGATAGGGCAGTTCCTGAAATATTTGCACAAATACAAACACTATCGTACCACTTTTATGTGCTGGACGTTTGCCTGATGTAACAGGTATGCACAATAAATAATGCAGTGAGCCTAATTATAACCTTCAGGGTCATAGATACACTGAGAGGAGTGTTGTCCCCAAAAGCAGTACACCGTCCTGTGGTATAAGACTGGAAAAAACTGCATTGGTGCGACCGTGTATAGCATGAATACTGTAATTTCCGTGCCACGCGAGCTCGTTAAAGTAGGTATTTTTCACCAGAGGAAGATAACGCGCGCTGGTTCTCGGGCATCACTTCCGTAAGTAAATATTTCACTCAATGTAGACACAGATTGTGTGGTAAAATAATATTAAAAATAATTCAAAAACAACGTAGGCCAGAGTGTGACTGCATTGAACTATGACTTTTACATAGTCAAGTACGGGCGAAAACCATTGAGCAAAAAGGTGCGGAGCAGGGGGCGGCGGTGGCACAAACAAAACATTTTCATCATGAGTGGCATTTTAACAACAAATTGACAAGAAACTCACATTTCCATTATGCTTGTAGTTAAATTTAAAAATGGATCTCATGCCTCAAAAACCGCGCATAGAAAAAAAAAAATCAGTGCGTCTCCTCCGTACAGCTCTGCGTCTAAATCAAGTGTTCTACGAACGTGCACGGATTTAATTCAAATTATACTTTTATCAGTGCCAGCGTAGCTGCAACTAGCTTAAAGCTGTACTACAAGGAAAGTGTAACTGTTGGGAGATCATACTGTGTACAATAAATATAATGACATAGTAACTATCCACGTTCAGTGCTTACTACTTTCACCTGCGATGGAGTATACTGCAGTTACTTCCATTGATTTTGAAAAACGGTCCAAGTTTCATTAAAATATCATTCGAAAAAAAGTCATAAAACTAACTCAGTCTAGTATAAAACAGCAGTTAAGTATGATTTTTCATAATTAGGGGCGCTACAAACCAGCACGTAAATCAGTTGAATAATTTCAGCATTCACCAGCGTATTTGCGACACTTAACCACAAGGCACGGTTGGCTGAGCACGGAGAGAGTCTGCGGATATATTCCTGGCGGCGAAGGGATAAATGGAAGTCCATGTAAAATGTTCTAAAATGCGTTCCTAGCACAGCGGGAAGCGTTATCATTTCCAACCCTGTGGTATTTTTTACCATTATAAAATTCGGCGAGGCAGTGTAAATAAGAAACAGACGGTGCTACATTGCTAAGAGAATGTTCGCTTGGAAAGGTTATACGATAGCGTAAATGGAGACTGTTGGCATGAACCTACACAGATAAAAAAAAAATATCAAGAGTCTTCAGCATGAATTCCTGAGTAGAAAAAAAACATAATCCTCTTGACCTCGCACTCGCATGGGCATTACTGAATGGTGAACTATATGATTTTCTTTTCCTTCAGTCTTGATGAGAAAAAGCGTATGTTCTAAGGAATGCTTCGGTGCACCATGCGGTTTGCTTCTAGAATACTATTTTTTTTGGCATCACGTGTCAATAAAATAGTTTTATCTGATAAAAAGGAATATTAACAAAGTTAGAAGCGAACTTTCTAACAAAATTCAAATGATATTATCTCCGCTATAGGAAACTTATCATAACACGCAAGCACTACCCACCGGTCAACATCGCGTTTCACTCGCAAGCTGCCTACATATAAAGTAGCTAAATTTATTTACTTCACGGGAGAAGGTAGTCTAAATAGGGTTGTAATTACAACATCACCCAGAGCGGTTTTGAGGCTCAGTTTCAGAGGGGTTATTCCTTCTTAACCTTTCAATTCACACATAAATCAGGTACAAAAGAAATTTCAAATGCTCAAAATTATTTTCAAAATAGCGGAGAAAAACACTCTGTCCAAGATGCGGAGAAAATGCCTAACCGAAATTACCGTTTTTTAAAAAATAAAAAAATTTTCACTCAAGCAGTTTTCATGATTATAAGAATTCTAAGTAAAAAAAGACGATTGTGATAGACATTATAGAAATTTCAGCAATGATTATGCTCACTTTTTCAGTGATGTTCCCGAAAATTACGAAAAATTTGACTAATTCAGTGCTTTTATTATATACAGAAACAACAGGTTTCTGTCCACAACATCGAACATTTATGCAACAACTTAGAAAACTCTTTATTCCAATTTTAATTTCATTGAAATCATTGTTCCCTGCTCCTCTCAAAATATTTCGGACTGCCATGCATTTGATCTACCATTTTGAAACACCACGAACAAATTTTCCTCCTGCAGGAGTGGTATGATTTATTTTGAGCACATATCTAGAACAACTCACTGTCCAAGAGACTAACGTTATGAAGCCAGTTCCCCTCTCCAGTAGCTTATTCAGACATAGTTAGCTCAATGTAGCAACCAGTTTCAAGATATTACAGTTTTCATGACAAAATTCAGCACTCCGGTAGTTTCTTAAGAAGCAGTTACAGCAAAAAAAAACAACTTCGAACACAACGGTAACACTTTCGCAGGATCTGAATCGTGATCGTAAAACTATTGTCCAGCTGGCAAGGGTGGTTGTCGAGGTCGCACTGGACGTGTTCTGAGGTGCAATAAGTAGCGGCTAAGCCCATGTGAAATGAAATGAGATCAAAAGGTCAAGTATAAAAGCAATCGCAGTGACATGAGCTGAGAACATACGAGAGGTCTTCAGTCAAGGATATTTCAACTAAAAAATACAGAACTGCAGGTAGGAAATACGACGTAAGGACAGACACAGGCTTATAGGATAAAGGTTAAGAGGGCAGGTCAAAAGCGTAAATTTCAGCTTTGAATTTCTGTAATACTTTAATTGAATATAATCAAGAAAGCTGTATTCCACTGGATTAAATGTGTTTATTCAAATGGTCAAAGATGATATCTATTCAAAGATAGCGAATCGTAAGTTTCATAAAAGTTGTTAAGAGTGTCTATCAAAAACGACGATAGAAATAACGCTATTCGTTTCAGAAATCTACGTTGTACTTTGTTATCAAGCTAAAAATAAAAATCTACAGTAGCAGACTTAAGAAAACACGAACTAATTCGGGGAAGTTAAAATATGACAGAAAATCTCTACGAAATATGTTCGTACAGTAGGATTTTAACCTTTTTTGATGTAGAAATCAGGTTCTTTCAATGGTGTTTTCTACATTCTTATAGAAAATGCTGTTGTTCTTCATAATAATTCCTCATTGTGGTCAACTTTATAGATAAATTACGTAATTACCGACAGTTAATAACAACACTATATGATTAACAGGGCGCATGAGACACTACGCATGATTTTAAAGTACTCCCTCTACGAAGAAAATGAATCATAGTCATGCAGATATAGGTCACAATCTGAAGATAGTACACCTACATATAACGACTATAAGAATAATTTTAGGAGATACCCTCTTAATAAAACGAATTCATTAGTCGCCATGCACCAAGCGAAAACAATTCACTATTTCTCTGCATATGTGGTTTTAACTGAGACCACATTGCACTCACAATGATGGCTCCTGAAAACCCTTTCGGAAAACTTATGGCGTGCAATGCAGCAGTCACGAATAGTTAACCATTTTTATAGCAATGTGGAAAACATACACAGTTCCAAGATTCAAGTTTCTGAGAAAATTATCAAATTCTTTCCGTTATACATGAGTAATGGAGGGCATTAAAAGGCTTTGCTATTACATAATTCATTGCTTCTACCTGTTGTAAGGTAAGATGAGCTAAGACCTGCAATGTGCACTTGGAAATCGGCTTGATTAAAAAAATGCAACTTACGATTTTTTCCATGCCAGATACGAAATACATACAACAGTTATCATATATCGGTACTCCCTAAACACTGACATTCACGAAAAAGTATTTTTCAATGGCCCAGTTATAGAAGGGTTAGCACGAGTCGCTGGCAAGAAATGCTGTATAGGATTATAGCAAATTGATCTCATTCTCTTTTCTATTATCTTTGTTTTTGTGAGAGAACGAGTTAATTTATGCCAATCATGTCGGCAGGTGTAGGCTCAGTGTATCCATGTATTTTCGTTGCGCGTGGCTGCGTAGCTGTTTATATAACTGGGCCCAATCGATAGTTTAATAATGGTCCTTTTGTACTTGTAGGCGTATTTGTGAACCTATTGGGTTCTTAATAAAAGTTATTTGAGGCGATAAAACTGACGTCCCCTTAATAGAAGTAGGCTCTGAGACTAACAAGACCTTTTGAAATTTCACGCTATTCTTCTAAGCACCTGAAGGGGATGGCGTCAATCTCTCGCAGTTCTGAAAGCCTAATTGACAGTTACTGAGGATCAGCGACAGAGATGACAATCCTAGCATTCAAATTAGGTAGGCTGCTTTCAGCAATGACGGCGGTTCCAAGAAATATTGCGTGAGTCATAGAGATGGCGATGGGCTTCGAGTCACTATCCAGCTTTCTTGGCTTAATCGTGACATCTGTTGGCAAATAAAATCTTCAACCAATAAAGCTTTTCAACTCTGGTTGACCGGTTGATTCACCTTGTATTGTTCAAGGAATGAAGAAGAAAGATTGGGTAAATAAACAACATCGTTGATGGAAGTAACAGTGTCAGAATAGTGAATTGCTTTACACTTTACAGCTTTCTAGTTCGGTAATGACATTCTTTTCATTTACGAGTAAAAAAGTTACTGTGTTTTTATAGATAATACATTGCAATAAAGACGCTTTCCATGTACTGCGATGAAACCTCATCGCACTTTAACTTGGTGTTTTAGTACCAGTGAAATTCTAATAGTTTCAGAATATGAATGTCGTAAAATGTACTTGATGCTCCATGCGCTACATATTTTGAGGCATACTTAAATCGGAGACCCAATTTTGAGCTTGACATCGCTTTGAAAGCCAATAATACAGTTTATAATCAAAGGAACTACACCACTAAAAAAAATACAAATCTATTGTTAAATTATCGGTTCCTTGTTCTAGTTAAACTGCAAAACATATTACACAGAGCAGTAAACTAAAAATATCTGGTCAACACCCACTCTCAGGTTTCTAGCTCACATCATTAGGTATATCCAAATGAAAAAATCACAACCCTGAAGAAGGTAATTTCAATGCGTCATAGCTAGTGATCCTCCTTACAGAACGACGCCTGGTTGTCAAGTTTTTAAGTTGACTCACACACCGGAAAGTTTTGTGTTAAGTGCGGTACAAGGACTGCACCACTGATGGCACCTCTTACCAATTCGAATCTACCTTTCCGTCATAAACGACTACGGAGAAATTTGTAAAGATACTTCGTCATTGTCCCGAGCACATAAGTCAGGTACTGGTATTGCTTTGGATGTATCACCCATGTCGACTATAACCCCTTAACGAACTAACCCACTCGAGTACATTCGTCCAGCAGTGCCCAAAGTTTGTACGTTATTCCTGCCAAACTGTAAAGATTTAAGAGAAAAACATTAATTCGTTAAAGGGTTAATTAGAAATCAATTGCTTTCCATGTTCTACAAATTCCAGTTAAACACTAGTGCTCACCTACGTAGAAAATCCAATAACTATGTATAAGCACCCAAACAGTTATTATGCTTCAATAACAACTACAGCTTACCCAGTACTTACATAATACTGTACAGTATATCCACGTAACGGTCTAACTGCAGTCAGTAAATACGGTAGGTGGCCAGAGTAAAATCTATCAATGATGTGTACAAGAATATGGTTTGCACTGAATAGCAAATATTATAAGAGCTTCTTCCATCTTATTGATGCTTCACAAACTTTCAGCAGTTTTGGAAGAATAGGTCTCTCATGTAGCCCACTATATTATTTTACAAGTTTTTTGCCTTCTAAAAGAACACTGCTCTGAGTTGCACGCTGGCAAAGTGTATATTATATAAGTCTACCCACGTCATCCGTGACCTTGGACTTGGGGCACCCAATTTGCAACTCGAGGCACCGCAAGCCATTACGACGCTGCGTCTCCCGAGTCTAATACGTCCTTATGGTGTAGAACAGACTGCATCCAATGTATTAGAAATAATGTTATTCTAACGATCGCCACGCGCGAAGCCTTCAAACTAAATGAGTGAATTGGCATTGCGAGTGGCAGGGGTGCGCAGAAATGAGAATTGGGTGAGTAAAAATTATATTGATGCCTGTCATCGAGAGCCTATAGGGAAATTAGGCCTAAGCTTAAAAGCTTTTTTACATAAGTATAAAAGTGCCCGTTCCGTCGAAGCAAAAATGTACAGGCGTTGTGATTCTAGAACCTAGAATGTTCTACCTTGTTATTTAATTAGGGAGTAATGTTTGGCTTTTTGGTCAAGTAAAAAGTCTAATTTCTTACAAGGCTAGGGTTCACGACAGTGAAAAACCACGGCGAAGAAGTTGCAATGAAACTTCTTCATTGTTTATGGTAGACCTTGGCAATATTACACGAGATACATCCCAATCGAAAGCTTATAGGTGTTTATCAGATGTTATTCGAGACCGCTCACTATTTACTCATAGGCAGCCGATAAATACCTATACATTTCCGATTGGGTATTGAGCTTGTTGGTAATGGTAATCATATATTTCCCGTCTTGTACAAAATACACTCCAGCAAGATCGCAGAGGTAAAGTTTAATTATCAGAATTTACTAAAATTATAAACGGCAACAATAGGTTTACGGGCACTTTGTACTTCCATTTAGATATTACATGCAAATGAAACTTGTGTCATTCCAAAGAAACTTGAATTTAGGTAAATATACATCATATTTAAACAGAAACGGTAATGGCATCTTGGTAGACGAAGATAGTTATTTGTAGTGGCCAAAAAATGCATTAATAATTGTCAGCATGCGCACAAGCAGAAGCAACGAATAATAATAATAATAATAATAATAAAACTACTCATACCCGAAAGGAAATAGCAAATGAGGCGATTAAAATACCAACTTTAGCGAGATGACTAGCAAGATAAAAATCGTACTATAAAACGTATGTATTGCGTAGTCACTAGCTGTGTATTTCAATGCAAATAAACGATACAGGAGAGCTATCACGGAAAAAATGCATATTATTAATATTACACTTTCAGTAGAACCACCATCAAATATACAAATGCAAAGTATATTATATTTATATATTATATGCATATTGAAACGCATGACGCATTTTATCAACTCGTTACTTACAAAATTATTCAATCTTGGCTCTTTCGCAGCAATTGCCATATTACAAACGTTATACATGTGCAACAGAATGAGATAAAATACCGAACAGAAGCTAATTTCAGTCTTAGACACGAGCTTAACTATAGTAGGAGCTGAATTTTTGGGACTATAAGCATTACACAACAAAATTATTGATGTAATGCCTGCACGCTACTAGAAAAGTTACCTTTTGAAATAATGATAATTAAACATACATGGTTGCAAATGAAGTTTTCGACGCTAAATCTGTATACCCATTAGAAAACTAGCAGATTTTTCGGGTCAGAGATAACTATTAGTAGTACGACATCAACATTTTCCCCCTCTTTCTTTCTTGCTAAAGTTTCCAAAGCAAAGGGAAAAAACTGGAGCCACGTGACCGTTGTGTTTATCAGTAACGTGCAAAAAAGTTGACACTTGGCACAAAGAAGAACAAGGTTTTAACACAGTTCAGGAGCCTGCTCGTACAGCAAAGAAGTAAAGCAACTGAGACCAGCCGGTGCTATAATTAAACTTAGGGCAAATGTGCATGAGGCCGAGAAGTGATTATCTGTCAAAGGTATGTTAATGGCACATGCCAACCCTACCTAACTCAAAAACGATACAATGTTCTTTGCATGCAACATAGAAATATATGTAACATTGCATGGACGTAATAAGGATGCTACAACCACATGCCAGCTTTGCCCAATGAAAAATAAAAGGATTTCATCTCATTTGGAGTATAGAGTGACGCAGCAATAGTTTGCATAATTTTGTCAGTACACACAATAATGTTATTTGTAGGGTCGTCATCTATATATTTATATCAATGCGAGAGTTGTATGAAAAGTTACAAGTATCACTGTAAAAGAAGCGTTGACGCAGAGTCAAAGATGATTTTTTGGAAACACACGTTTTTGTCAGTACTCTGACCAATTTTTGAGATTCTAAAAAAAGTTGTAAATAAAGTTGAAAATTACATCATCACAAATCCCTCACTCTTTATAGTTTTTCTGGTGCTTAAAACTTTTCATACACTCCTCGTACCTACTTAAGGAGGAAGATGAGTAGTGGAAGTGCATACTTATATAGTATCTATTAATTTATGTTATACACGTCTATTACTATCACAATATCTAATTTAAAAAAAGTTTATATATATTTTGCAGTAGGTTCATTCTAAAAGTATTTACGCACGAAACTGAGAATGTATAGCTCATACTTAAATATCCCATGCATTCCTAAATTATATACGACATTCGTTTCTTTGTAATTGATGCAACACGGTTCAATAGAACATTACTTAGACCTAGTAAGTTAAACGGCTAATTCAGATATTCACGAGTTTATATTCACAGTTGTGACATATTCACATGAGTCATATTTCAAATATCACCGCATACCTGAACCACACAAGACATCCAATATTTTACAGTTGGTGCAGCTACTGTATATTAAAAACAAGCAAGCAAGTACGTACAGTTCACAGAATTATAGTGTAATATAGATAACGTAGTAAGTTATAGTTCAAAATTACGTCCACCCCATTCTCGACAAGAAATTTCAAAATAAGGAATGAAGAAGAGACATATGCATCATATTACTTAAAAGTTTCTAGAACGAAAATGGTATAATTGTGACACGGATATTGCTGCCATGTATAACTTTATGTACCGTAAGTCAAAAAGTATCAATAGGTTAGTAAATAGCTGTAAAATACTTTTTGTAGGCAATCAAGGCTTTATAGGAATTATATGAAATTAATGGGGATGCCCTTGCCAGGGTTATATCATCTGTCTCAAAAACGACACAGCAAAATTATGCTCGATGAAGTAGAGTAAGCCAGCGCGGCCAGAACAGAGCACTTCATCAGTTCGTAGCATTTCTTCCAAGCTTGCACTAACGAGAACATCACAAACATAGCATTACCTGCAGTGAGAGATGTATTATCTCTTTCTATCATAACTATCGTGAATGCAAATGAAGCACAAAGCAATATTTCTTAACGAATCCTTAGTACTTGTATTAGAAACGACCGTGGCACGACAGCTACATATAATACAGGTGCCGTATGTGTAAATTAATCACTGGCATCAGTTTTATACTGCATTTTTACAGATTCAAAGCAACAAATACATCGTTCACAGCAGAATAAGCAGCACGGATGCGGTACAATTGGTACTGCGGTATAACAAAGACAAAGACGTCGAATATTTTGACGTGGTATCTTTTATAATTATCTATTCGCAATAAGAGAGGAAATAAAATTTCATACCTGTACATGTTGTGTATTAGGTACAATCGCCATACAAGGGGTAAACTGTGAAGGAAATGATATATTACATTAGTTCATTTCATTTCCCCCACATCAACAGTGACGAGTGTCCATGATGCAAATGCTAAATGCCACATTATTTCCTTCGTCATTTCAATGCTGCTATCCATTTACAAGAAATATATCCTCTATATATTCACTTAAGAGTGCTGCACAATCGCCACAGAACAACACACCTGAATGTGTTCATTTATTTCTCTCTCTCATTATTTCTGTTGTCTGTTTGAACATGAGGCACATCCTCCTCAGTCTGTACAATAGTTAAATTATACGTTACTTTCGTCGTTTAATTTTTTGTGTGTTATCCATGTGAGGGACGAAACATGTTCTATACACCTGTACTAACGAGTGCGGCGGCACAACCGCCCTGCAACAACTATAAACTGTACATGTTCTTCTGTTATTTACGCTATCCACTTGCAGCTGGCATCATATCCTCCATAGGTGCGCTAACGAGTGCGGCACCACCGCCACAGAGGAGCTACTCTCAGGTATCTTTTCTTCTATCATTAATTTAAACCCAAAAAATATCTAATCCCACCAGACCTAAGGAACAATAAAAAATGAGCGGCAATAAAAAAC
>LQNS02277097.1:39863613-39876992 GCA_001587735.2 Parhyale hawaiensis | reverse complement strand
AAAGGCGACCGTGCGCGTAGCACCGCGCGCAGCTCCCGAGCCTCGCGGATGCCCCGCTCAAAAAGGCGACCGTGCGCGTAGAACTGCGTACCATATGCCGCGCTTGTTCCACCGTAGATTTTTAACTGGGTGGACCTGGCGGAAAATATTATCCTCGCAGCAACGATTGTTGAAATGAGGTACACTCACAAAACCCAAGACCAAAGTGTGGCGCACGTTGCCGGGGCATGCCTAGTTGTCGTTAGTTTGTAAAGAATTGCTAGGTATCACTAAAGAAAACAGGCTTGTAAGAATAACAAAAAATTACACTAATGAATGAAAAAAGGTTCTCTTACACTCTGCCATAACAAGGGCAATAGTGTAAAACAAGCCAAAAGAGACAACTACAGTCGAACATTTAAAGAAAGGAAAACTGAGATTCAAACTGAGAGTCGTAATAATCCCAATAAATTGCCAATACTCTGCTGAATATATCTACTAAAACTAGAAATATAACATTGCCAACACAAACTCCTAGTGCAGCAAAGATCCAATAATTAAACGCCATACATTTCCTTACTATGGCAAAAAGTGAATATTACTTTTTCGAAAATTTCCACACAAAATTAGACAAAGAGGATCGCCACACTCGATCTGTCAATGTCAGAAAAAAGTCAGTGACTGTGTCTCGCACATTAGAGCAACTTAAATTCATAGTTGCAGGAAGACTATTGTTGTTCCCGATCCCGATAACCAAGTCTTGTGTCACGACTTAGCGACTTATGAACTTTCACGGGAAACTTTAAATCCGGAAATAACGATTTCCGTCATTTGCAAACCTTTGAAAATTTTCAGGGATGGAAGGGAGGGCATTGTAAGGACGCTGCGATACAACGCCAAAAAAGGAAAATACTGCAACGAAAAATGGGGATTTCAAAATCATTATTTTGGATAGCCGGATGGCTACATTTCATAACTAGAAATAAGAAATACAATAGCTACTTATAATTTTGAGATACCAAACCCTTCTAACCTAGAAGTAAGACCTACCATAGTTAACAAAAAAAAAAAAAAAAAAACTTCAGCCTTCAGCACTTGAATTTGGAAGACCGAATTTTATCACTTTAAATATGAGCTCATTTCTGCATTTTAATTGCATTACAGACTAGTAAAATGCTGTTAAAGCAACCGTCACCCGTTGCTAATTCATGTATCAGTGAAGCAGAAGTATTTTATGTCAGATTAGATTTGTTATACAAAGAAGTGCAGTATACATATATACTTTTAACAAATTCTTAAAAATATTTAATCCAACAAAACTTGTAGCTCCCAAGAGCAACACAAAAGTTTAGTTAGTAACTCGCTGGTATTAGGGCTATTTCCCCTGATCTGTAAAGAAATCACGAAGCTACACGATATAGAAAACGGAGTGCAACACAGACGATGGGTAGGTACGTTTCTGTACCACACTTTCCAAGCAACAGAAATCCATGGGACCATACAAACCTTGAAAAATGTCGTGACTGGCTACGAATTGACTAACAATAAACTTCATGCAAGCCAAGAGTCTTCCGCTTGCACGATGAAAGCAGTTAGTGGTTGACAGATGGGTAATTTCGCACGGAAAGTTGGTGATTGTAAGGCATGCATTCCCTTCACGAACCCTTGTCCGATAAGAAATGGTTTTCACTTTATTAGGCAAGACGAAGACGTAAGTCGCCGGCTGTTCTCTTTTCTTGAAGTTCCAATGAATAATGGTATTCTTTGGAGAAACCAAATTCTGGTTCTGGGATACTTTATTCAGGGTATGGATGACAGATTTTTTTATTTAACCTTTTGGAAGAAAGTTTTACCTATTGTAACAAAAGCTTTAACTCGTCAAAAGAAAAAATCGAAAATTTATAGAAATTAATTCATTTTCTCTTGAAAGATCAGTCCACTTTCTGAAAGCATAACTAATATTCCGCTATTTTCCAGAACTCCAAAAAATTTATAATCGAAATACCATTCACTTCACTTTTGGGCCCTCAGTGTTATTAGTTTAGCCCCATACTATGGCTAAACAAACTCAAGTCTAACATTTTGCTGTGGAAAGTATATTTCTGTGGTTAGTTTCATATATTTATAAAAAATGAGCGCATATACCCATTGGTAAAATAACTCATCTACATTTTGATTTGCATAAGTAACAAATCACTGGAATAATTTGTCGACTTGCTGTTGAAAACCCAATCAAACTTTATAGAGAAAGAAACTACGAGTTAGTTTCGTCATCAAAACTTTATGCTCGTATATACAGAGATATCGTTAGTAATGAAAAACCTAAGGTAACTATAAAATTAGCAACACAAATGAAAGCGGTTCAAAAGTAACCGAACCTTTCCTTCGTCAAAAAAAAAAAAAAATAAAGATCTTGTTCTAGATACAATCTTGAAGCGACGTTGAACACACACTGATAATGTGAATATTGCATAAAATCAGCTTTAAGTAGAAACGCATTCCTAGTGTGAAGATAAAGCAATACAAAATCCTATTCAACTTGTAGCTTGCGTTTCAGTTTAAACTCCTGCCAGCAGTAGGGATAAAATAACCGAAAATGAAACTCATCCCAAGCAGAGACTAGGTGGGGCGTATGACAAGTTTTCAGCGTTGATGTATAAGAGGCTTTGATCCATGATCGAACCAATGATTTTTTTGAAGTAGCTACAACCTTTTATAAGTATTCCTGCTAAGTTTTAAGATTTTTAAAAAGCGTTGAAAACAAACTTTAAAGCAAATCATCAGAAATCCCATTTCCCTTTTAGTTTTTCTGATGCTTGAAACTTTTCATACACCCATCGTATATACATAGTAGCCTCTCTTGTAGGGACGAAACAATAGAGTATTTGTTACCCAGCCTATCCTTCGGCTAAGGGCAAGTTCATGCCTGCAGCAGGGACATAAAAAGAAAGAATATTACCTCTCTCATTCAACGAGAAGAAACAAGCTACTATGCCTGCAGTAGAGCAATGAGAACACAGAGTATTAGTGTTCCTATATCTTGCGCCCGCGACCCACCTCCTACTCTGCAGATAAGTTTAAATAGAATACAATTCATCCACCAACTTTACACATCAGTAATCGGAATTTCGCCATGTGGTGACGACGAACAGCGCCTCGGGGCGAGATGGCGAGATAACAAGCATCTCAAGGCCCAGGGGTCTCGGACGAGACGGAGAGGCGAGAGACAGGACAAGTAAGAGGCGAGATGCTGGCTTATGGAAGAGCGGCGAGACAGGGGTGAAAGGGACGGGATTATGTGAAAAGAGGGGGAAGAGCGAAGGAGAAAAAGTTTTTAACGAGGCTTGTTAACAAAGACTCCGAGCAAAAAAAAAAAAAAATGTAACGAAAATTAAAGTAAATAATATGAGCGATGCACGCAGGAATGAAATTTTAGGAAGATCAAAGAAAAAATCACAGACGTGTTTGAAGTAGTTTAGTAAAAAAGGTTTTAAAAAAGCTGTATATATAGATGATCTCACGTTCTGCTTGTGACATTATATCCTACTCATTCTAACCTAAGCCCCATAGAACATTTTTAAAGGTAGCTGAACCAAATGTAACCAATTTCATCTTGTCTTACCAAATGTCATAATACCTTTAGTCCACTAGACCAACTCCGCATAAGGTATTTAATAAATCCTAGTATATTACTACACACGTAGTCAGAGTATGTTACTAGCATCTTGCTAAACCTCAACCCAAATGGATATACATAATAAAGCATAATCATCACAATGTTCAGCCAAGATGACTTCGCAAAACCCTATTATCTATAACACTCGACTCAGTTAACCAATCCTATAGGTTTCCGACATATCACCTTGACTTAGTCACAATACAGCTCCCTAACCTGAAAGCGTGTCATATTTCACTTGACTCTAACCTAACTAAAACTATTAGGAATTTTTTGGTATCACTTTGTTCCAACCAGTTAGTGTCACCTCACACTGCATGATCGAGTCCAACGCCAAGTAAACTACTTCAGACTTAAGCTCATCTAGCCCAAACGTAAGGAATTACTGTGTGCTTGATCTCATCTAACCAAATGTCAACCCAGCTCAACCATATCAAAACTTACAATATTTCTAGAAGTAGTACCTCATCTATATCCTATTCCTATATCGAATTCGATATACCAGTATGACCTGACTTGATCCCGTTTAACCAAAGAAAAAAAAAAAAGAGAAAAACCTAACTATCAAATGAAAATCTAAATCCAAATCGGAATAAAAATGTGATACGCCAGTCACAAACGATGCTTGACGCTATCCACAGGGTCAAACAAAATTTCACCTGGTCGCATCATATATGTAGCTTGTAAAGCTATAGGGCAGAAGAGAAGACCAAAAGACATTGGAACTAACTAATGGACGGAGAGTGAGAAATAGAAGTGACACGCTAAGTCGCTTAATGGCGGCAGTCAAAGAAAGGTGAAGGTTGTAAACTGAAAGCGATGAGAAAGAAAATTTCTAAACGATGCCTAGAGCAAGGAAGGCGTGAGCAATAACGAAATGTATACTGCCGGAAAAGTTCCCATGGCGATAATAAAAAACACGTATGACAGCAATGATATAAGAGGTAAAAACATATGAATATAAGATTGATGAAGTGATGTCAGGTAATGCGAAGTGCAGATTTGGTCAGTTGCAATCTTTAGCAATGGGTCATAATGGCCAAGTAGCGAAAGTGAAAATTATTAGAATGGCGAGAAAATATCAGAAACTGATAATATAAACAAACGGGCGAGATCGGAGATGTTGTAAGCAAGCATGAGCAAGCGCAAAATTGTGAAAGCAATTTTGAATCCAGCATCAGTTGCAAGTAAAAAAATGAGCCGAAAGTACGAAATTGAAAATACAGAGGAAGATGAGTCGACGTATTGATCAAATATTTCCTATATTTTAACACTGCGTGTCAACTGATGTAGATAAAATACATGTTTAGACACCATACATTTTAATAAAACTCAAAGCAACAATAAATAATTTATTTATTTATTATTTAATAATGGCAATCCCAATTCAAGGCGTAGTGTAATACGAGATATCTTAAAAAAAGCCTAAACTTGTTAAAAAAAAAACAAATCCAGGAGGTCACCAGTCTAGCTATAGTGTTAGGGGTTAACAGTATTGCATGACAAAAGAAAAACAGCTCTCGAAAAGAACAAAAATTGTACGATAGTTTTCAACATTCCTTGACGCAATACAGTGTTGCACAAGACGAAAGCGAAGAAGAGCAAGGGATCTACAAGATGTCATTGATTAGCAAAACTCTTCATTAGTTTCCTTCTTAGTTTTAGTGTAGAAAATCTGAGCTAAATGAAACAGAAGTTCATGTATTTGCTTTACATTCATATTACTAGAGAGGATAAAAATTTGCTTAGTCCCAGAACGACGTCTAAAAGACGGCAGTAGAAACTCTATAGTGTGACTCGTAAATAAAATGCGGAATTCATTCTTTTATTTTTCCAAAAGTATGGCAATGATATTATTTTATAACGCAAAAATATCATATTCTTATAAATAAACTGAATATTATAATTCTCCCGTAAATGAAGCCTGCAACCAAAATCAAACAAAATAATATACATAGATATTTTTTAAGTTTTACTCTATACGGAGGAGCTAGAGGCAGGCATGAAAAAAAAAAAGAAAGAAAGACTCCCAGACGAGGGTGATTCAACCCTACAAGTTTTCTCTTAACTAAATTCATAAGCAGGTGCAGAAAGTATAAACAAAAGAAAGATTCACCAAATAGTTCACTGTAGCCCATAAGTCCCTCACTACAAAGGTTGCGCAGCCGACAAGCATATGGTGGGCAAGCGTCTGTTGTTACCTAGGAAGGCCGATAAACTTAAGCCCATTCGATACGGACCCGTAAAGGCGTAAACTGACCGTAGTCCGACATTTCGGCCATTGTTGAAGTTAATTAGAGCGACTTCCATGCAGTCCACTTGAGAATTCATAATTCTTTGCGCTAAAGGCAAACGATTTAGCTGACTTTAAGGGCGTGTTTCTTCGGGTGCCGCAATGAAGCCTTCGAGACGTGACTTGTCCGAAACTTCCGGCAAAAGCTTTGTCTTTGCCGCATTGAATTGGGTTTCAAATTTCAGAAGCAACAAAATTGCGTTGAGCCAGCCGAAAACCCCATTTTAGGGAGCAAGATTGACATTCTGCGAGTCTCAAGGAGTAACTGATTAAAAGTCAATACCAGTTCAGTAGGTCGAAACCAGCGCACCTACTGTATCTGAAGTTTCGAAGAAGTCAAGCTTCACAGGCTTCACTGAGGCCCCCAATCGACCATGACTCAAGTGTGGCATTGCAACGAAAGGTAGTGAAAAGTATCTATGGCAAACTATGTTGTTTTGAAATGTTGTTCCCCATACCGTCCCTGTGCAATGAAACTATGGATAGAACAAGAGAAAGCGTGATCAAACGGCCTTTTAGGATGTTGAAGGGTTTATATCAACCAGCCGTGTAGCTAAGGCTTTACAATTTCGGATATTCAGAGTAGTTAAGTATGTAGTGTAGACAAGAGACTTATGTGCTTAGTGTTTTAATTGCGTGAAATTTAAACGTCATCTCAATGACCACAGTGGGCAACACGACATAATTTTGGTACCCAGTACCCGTTGCTATCATTTCACGATGTACTTTAATGGAAACCTTTAAACTTTTGGCATCCATACTAAGGCACATGAGTAAACTTTGAGCAAGTATAGAAAAACAAAGACTTCAGCTTCAATGGAATAAACTATCAATCTGTATTATTACAAACTAGTACGTGTCGTGGTGTAAGACCATAACCAGCGGTGGGAAGCAAATTCAAGGCCCTCATTTTTTATGCCCAGCTAACTCTAGTTTTTCGGCATTTTCCACATCTAGGTCAACTCGCCAACTGCTCAACTCCTTCTCCCTCAGTTCGGGCCAACAGACAGATATAGAAACCTATATATATATATGTATATATAAATATATATACTTCAATCTTCAATGAAAACATCACCGCTCTTTGCTTCGTTCGCGGGTGATAAAAACATCATTCACAGTAAACGAGTCTCCAAGTGGTCCGAGAAGTATTGTCCTATCAAACAACTATATATTTATAAATAAGCTGAGCTCTGGACCTGCGGCTACTATCATTGGTAACTTGACAAAATTCGGGTAAACATTTCATTTAGGTACACAATAAAACTTTCCGAAGTACTTTTAGTAACACTTAAAATATCTCAGAGAAACCAAGGATTTCAGGCTCGAAAGCCATGCAAATAGTAAACACCGGCAAATTGTAAAGCGGTAAATGTAACATCTAAATTAATGCCTGATAAAGGCCGAGTAAAGGTCCTGTTAACAGAAAGAGATTTAACAGCTAAAGTTAGTGCCAAATTACGGAGTCTGCTCGAAGGAACACAACCTTCCCAACTGCCCAACACAGAAAAATTAGATAATTTTCAAAGGTTAAGGAACTAAATTCCTTAGACGGTTCTTATCAGCAAGTAAAATAGTGACAATAAAATACAAGAAAATTTGTGGCCAGAATACGGCCAGGTAGGCGACTCCATATCGCAGTCGTGCGTCTTGTTCTAATCAGTGGAAGTGTCACCGAAGAAGCCAGCATAGCTCCTAATTAAAGACCGCCCCAGGGAGACTAAATCTTTCGTATGGATAGGATAGGTTCGACTGTATAGGGTGGTTCCCATGACAGATTGCAAAAGTGCTTTAGCTTTGCAACAGTGTTGCGAAGCCAAAATAATGCTCTGTATTTAACAATGGTCGAGTTTATTTCGAGTTGGAAGCAATTATTATTCGGCATGAAGGTTGGACTCGACTGTATAGGTTGGTTCCCATGACTGATTGCAAAGGTGCTTTTGATATGCACAATGTTGTGCAAATTATAATAATACAACTAATAAAAATTCAGTTTATTTCGAGTTGCAGGCTGAATTCTTCAACAGCGTAGGTTTGATTTCACTGCATAGGCATGTCTTCATAATTGATAGTCCCATAGTTTCATGTCACATTACTGCGAAAGTCTTAAATAGCATAACTAACATTAATTTACTTTATAATGAAAACTAAAGATTTCCTGAGCTTAGGTTAGGCTTCACTTAAATGCAGGCTCCCGTGACTAATAGTAAAGTTGATTTCGATATGATATATTCATTATTTATAATTATATTGAGTAGTTTAAGCTTCCTTTTCCACAACATAGATGATCTCACTGAAGAAGAAAGAAGGGCAGCATTTAGTACGTAGACACACACGTGAAACCCATACATACATAAGGGTGTTCACACACAGCATCGACGGGCATGGGAGCAGAAAGTCGGTGAAGAACAGGAAGACCGAACTAAAGAATCATCATGCAAATTGAGTATGCAAGTGGAAGGAAGCAAAGTGGACACGAAAAAAAGACGTTCCGAAGACCAAGCAAAACATACGTGGGTAATTTTCATGGTCGCTGCTCCCCGTAACAAAGGATGGGCAAACCTGACTAACCCAACTTTGCAGCCCATTGCTCATTCTATGCCCCTGAGAGGTCAATATGATACAACACTACAAAAAGTTATAATAATATGGATAACAATTTCATCTCAGGATGGAATACCAATTTTTCAAGCTATGCTGGGTACCGCAATACCTATAACAGATAGGTATAAGTCTCCATAAGAATTTGCAAAAGATAATGCGAAATATCAGTGTTGGAAAAGCTATGGATAAAAACTAAACCTTTCGTGAGTTTAAGATACCTTCCAATGTATTGGAAGATCAAGATTACAGATTCCAGGCGCGCCTGAGAACAGTAATGATCTAGTGTTGTGAAATGAATGATAATTTAGCGGGGACAACATATGGAGACCAACTCTTCCGCTAATTTCGCCAGGCAAAAAATTACGTAGTTTTCCGCGAAAAACTGCAGAGCCTTTGCAACAGCATAGTGTTGCGAAAAGTAAATTTTAACATGGCTAACGCGTTCCCCTTTTCTACAGCAATTTAATGTTTCTTTTGACGACTTTGATATTTGTTATATGAGCCACCATGAGCAGAATTAAGTGCAGATCTGAAATAGTTTACAATATGATATCTTGTGAAAAAACCTTGAAATTACCAAGGTCATGCATGTCAAAGAACTTTTTTTTTTCGAGAATAGTTGCCCTAACTCTGCTAACTATAAAAGTATATGACTGTTAGCCATAGTACTACAACCGCTTCTTTGATCGATCGGCCGGTAATAAATGAACAGCGCATACTTCAACTAACTTTTACGAAGAGTCTTGCAGCTATTCCGTAATACTGATACTGTGAATGGAGAAATTGAAGTAATTAAATCAACTGTATGAATATTTCCCAGTTTTTTGTTTGATAAGCTCAGTTAATTATAAAGTTAGAGTTAAGAGACGTCATAGTTTCTCCAGACTAGTTTTATCGGTACGGTAACAACAGTATATTCCGTGTCATGTATCGGCTGTTAATTTGCAAGTTGAGAGCCCAACTAATACATAATTCATTAAAAATAATACATCTGCGGACACAAAACAAATGTTAGAAGCACCTAATTAAGCATTAATTTTGATGATAGGAGACTCAGGAAAATTACGGTATTTTATCACTGTTGAGCAGCAATTAAGATTTCAATTTTAGGTTAATAGACAATCTTGAGAACCTATTAGCATTCATCCTGGCCATCAGAAGCGGTGCAATGTCCAAAAATTGTCAGTGTTTTCACTAAAGAAGCAAGCACTCCCGATAGGCGACCTGATGATTATAAAAATCGATGCATTATCGTCATGGATAACCGTCAGTATTTACCAGCCAAGTAAATTCTCCAGCGTGAACTTATGATTATCGTAATCAGTGTATTATCCTGGAAGCCTACCAGCAGTCACGGCTAAAGTTAATTTTCGGTTGAACGAGCTTATGCTTATTCAAATCAATACACTATGCACCAGCGAAGTATACTTTCACCAGGGCTAGTTTATGACTATTGCAATTAGTGCACCGCCCAGGAAACACACTAGTATTCACGGAAAAATAAAACTTTCGGCTAGACGAGCTCATGATTAATAAAAATCAATGCAGTATCATGGAAACAACATGGCCCTGTCTCCGCAAATGAGCGTGAGCATAAATTTATTCAAATTAATGCCACATCATGTCGAGTCGTCAAGGAAGTAAAGAGATTTGAGAGGCGATGTTGACGGCGAAGTTTCTTTGACTAGCATTCATTAAGGCATTCTCGACCTTGTGCCGTCAACCTCGCACTAATGAGTATTATAATTGAAGCTCCGACATGGAGTGCCCCGAGCGGCGCTTCAATGCCTCTCCATATACTCCATGAAGAATAGAATTTCCCACAGATATATGCAGCACGGTATAGTTATTATGTTGATTGGGAATATATACGAGATGTAGGTAATGCTTCTACAAATGAACAGCAAAGTATTCTACTGAGAATTAACAGTTATGTTTATCGCGTTGACAGGCATCCATTTGTCAGGTAGTTCGAACTATGCGAAATGTAGAGCGTCACCAAGTGAAGAGGGGGATGAAGAAATAAGTATTCGAAGTCTAGCAATAGCAAAACTATGTTACTTTGAACAGAGAAAAGCTCTTAGCCTAGCAAAAATTTTACTTGACGTAGTAAAATAGTCCTAGCCTAGCATGAAAATCTTGGCCTCTAATAACAACATAAATATTTTTGCTTACCTTACCTTGATTACCTTGATGATATTTCGGACGAGATCCAGGTGGCGTTATGCACGCAACCCATCTCGTTATGTACAATAAAAAATTCATTCGAAAAGCAATATAAATATACAGATGTCTCTGATAAAAAAAATCACTTCAAATAAAGAAATAAGTGTACTTAAACCAAGAATAAAAGAGAAATGCACTTCAAACAGAGAAATAAGTATACTTATTGCTAAAATTAAAAACTTCAAATAAAGAAAAGTGAATGTGCTCATGGCCGGGGGAAAAAACGCACTTCAAACAAAGAAATCAATATTTTCAGAGGCAAGATTAAAAAAAAAAACGTACTTTGAATAGAAAAATAAATGTTGTTTACCAAGCATCACATAAAAACTCGAACAACATTAGCAAGTAAAACCTGTCATACAAATTTAGAGCCCAACAAAGCATGCCGTCTCCCCATAGTCTGCATCGGGGACCACATGAAAAGAGATTTGGGCGTCTTTTGCCGAAGGCTAACCATTCATTTAACACGGCCATTTAATTGACTCAAGTAATTTTGATTGTTCTCTATATATGGTAGAGAGACCATCAGCTACCACTCGAAATGCTCTAGTTCCACTAAACGCAGTTTGTAACATGGTTTATTTATGAAGCCGCATTCGCGTATGAGTTGCTTGCAAAAACACTATACGGATAAAGAAATAAGATAGAGAGCTGGAGAAGCATATTTAAAAGCTCTGCAGGTATCTTATGGTCGAGCAATATTAATGGTAATCCCAAAGTAAAGAGAGATACAGCTATAAGAAGATTAGAACAATGTTGGGAAGATGAAAAATTTCAGCGCACGGAACACCTACGGAGTAATGAAAGTTTTTGTAATATTCCCGTACTTCCGTAATATAACATCAATGAAGAGAAGAAACACTTATTAAAAAAGAAAAAAAATCTTCTAATTAGGCTACGGAAAGAAGCGTAAGCATTTGAAAAGAAAAGAAACTGTTTCAGTGATTGACAGTGCTCGAAATTATACAACGTAGCGTTACGAGATGCACATAGAAATAAAACGTGGCTTATGTATAAAGTGCAAAATAATAAATTGAAGGCATATATATAGAAAACATCACCAAAAAACAATGTTCGTTGACCATCATACACAAGGTGAATCATCAAATTTCGTAAATATCACCACGAAATGCATTTGGCAATGGTTTTGTGCATATAGCACTAATGAAATAAACTGTTTTCATGTTGTGAAGAATTTTCGGAAATAAATACACTGCTGCAGCAGTGCTTGCAGTAAAATTTGCCCTGGGCCGTAAACCATTTCAGTGTTATGTTGAGATTTGCTGCAACAAGGCTTAATAGCATCCAAGCCTGAAACAGTAATTGTAGACGGTTGTTCCAAAGTTACATACAGCCCTAATGTCACTTATGCTCTGAAATCCACCTATGGCCAAAATGTCCCCAATGACCCAAACGTCACTGATGGCCCCCACAACACAGGTGGACCAAAATCCAAAGATGGCTCAAGTGTCACCGATGGCCCAAAAGTCGTAGATAACCAAAAAGTCAGCGTTAGCTAAAAAGTCAGTGATGGCTCAAGTGTCACCGATGCCCCAAAAGTCGTAGATAACCAAAAAGTCAGCGTTAGCTAAAAAGTCAGTGATGGCTCAAGTGTCACCGATGGCCCAAAAGTCGTAGATAACCAAAAAGTCAGCGTTGGACAAGGAGTCAGTGATGGCTCAAAAATCATTGATGACCCAAGAGTCACAGATGGTTTTTATATATCTGATGGTTGCCGGCTGTAACCCTTCAAGGATTTCTGAGTCAATCTTTAATATCAATGTGGTAACTTTAAACAGAGCTCGCTACACTCGAGGGTATATGTCTGTCTGTAAAAACGCCCATGACTTTGTGCATTATGTGTCGAAAGAAGGTAGCTACATTTCTATCGATGAAAATCACGCCATACATATTTTCGGGAAAATATATGCTCTTGCAAACACATAATGCTGAAACTTGCATCGTAAATGAGCAAATATAAAAACTGAGGGTATAATTGGCTGAACTATAAAACGACAGCATTTTTCAGCTTAAAGTACAAACCAATGACTTTCCATGGTCTATTTCCGAAAAAAAAAAAAATTGGCCATCGATCAAATTACTCATCTGACGTGAATCCGGCACCTGATATCGCAACCATTTGTTTATTAAGATGTTTTCAGCTCTTTGGTGATTAAGCATACTAAATTTCCGCTTAATTATTGAATTAATTTTAATTATATACTTGATCAGATGCGACGAGAATGTTACAGAAAAATATTCCATTCATGGGTTCAGAATAACATACAATGATGTTGTACATATTATGCAAGGAAAATGGCACGGTTAAAAAGTTCAACTAATGAGAGCAAGTTTCCTAGAAATTAGTGCTAATAACGAAAGACCCTACCATACGTACAATACTGTGTTCTGAGCGGACAGTGCGCATTAAGAGCAGAATGTAACGGGCTTTGGCCGACGGATACAGAAAATAAATTATTTTATTTTAACGAGGGGTGCCCAGTGACAAAGCGAGATCTTCCTTAACGGGTTCTTTTCCTCAACTTTGCACGGTCACTTGGGCCCTTTTGTCTCAATTAATGCACCGTTAAGCCAAATTAC
>LQNS02277097.1:39853100-39863485 GCA_001587735.2 Parhyale hawaiensis | reverse complement strand
AGTGACAAAGCGAGATCTTCCTTAACGGGTTCTTTTCCTCAACTTTGCACGGTCACTTGGGCCCTTTTGTCTCAATTAATGCACCGTTAAGCCAAATTACAGCTTGCGTCTTGGGCGCTGACAGCGGAACTTGCCACATTTCCAAAAGCCGACCACAAGTTGGACATCAAAGTCAAAATTTTATTTCCTTGCTGGGTTGCTGCCCAGATTATTGAAAGATCAACGGAAGAGCCAGAGGTGTCAAAATTCATCCATGCACTGGAATAAACGTTGAATAATGTTACATTACCTGATGATTTAATCGTCTAAGTTTGCCACTAGACATAACGAAAGGAAGAGAGATTTGCAAAAAACTAAAAAACTGGGGTGCATACTGCAATAGAAAGTTAATTGCCGCCTTCTTCTAGTTGAAATTACTTTCAAGTGGGCGTTAGCATTAAATAAAGATATTGAGGTAACGAAATTCAAACTATCATTCTAGACTAGGAATGAAGAGTAATGATAGTGTTCAAAGCCAGACACGCATAACCATTAATTATTAGATTCGACAAGCGAGCACGAGGGGCGTATGATAAGTTTCAAGTATCATTCTATAAAAAGCATTGATGCACGGTCAATCATATAATATTTTTTTATTGGAAAAAAAATTGCAAGTAGGCCTATTCCTTCCAAATTTTGGGATTCTAAATAAGTTGAAAAATTAATCCTTTAGTACCTCAATAGAACATCACTTTTCGTAGGAATAACACTACATGTAATGTCATCATATGTGTACTGTAGACACTAAAGGGTTAAGTGGAAAAATAAATCATAAAAAATCCCTTCAGTTTTTCCAATGCTTAAAAACTTGTACACACCCCACAACCACACTACGGCAGGACCAATCAGATTTACAAATATAAACAACTCACACGCATTTAAGGCTTAGACTCTCTTGTCATGTTCGCAAGCAAGACTTTAAATGCAAATGTAAACTCCCTATGGTGGATCGCACACTACATGTTAGGGCGAACGGAGGTTATTCACACGTGCCATGATATTTTTTTTAATGCTAACACCGAGAAACTTGGCAATAAATACCGCGCAGATATTCAAGTAACGGTGATGCTTCTTTGGGGCACCTCCTAAGCGTGAACTGCATAGTCAATGGGTGAGCTGATGGAAGAGAAAGAGCTTCTTGTATGCAGTGCACACCTTTCAACCTGTCGCTATTCAGTTTTCAAAATTTGAATTTTTTTTCTTAACTTTCTTGAATTCGGCCCAAAGTTCTCAAACGGTAGCTATTTAATTGCTAAAGTTTAAGGGCACTACTGCAATTCGAGAGGTCTTTATTGCTAGGAAACTTACTCAAAAAGTTCACCAAAAAGCCTACGAAGCCCTGGAAACATTGTTTCTGGTTTACCAATTCATCCACCTGAGCAACTTAACGATTATATTTTTAAAAGCTTCAAAAACATGAAAAGTTACTTCAGGCTTATTACCTGTTAATCTTTCTAGACTAAGTGCTTGCAGTTTCAATAGATAAGAAAAATAAAGTTGATAAAACGTTGAACTGACTTTTACGGAGTTTTGAGTTCCTAAGCTTGAAAACACATATGTTGCTGAGGAGTAGGCAATTTTTCGTTGATAAACAGTGGAGACTCTAGCAACTGTTCAAGATATTGTTATTGAAATATGAAAAACCTATAGAGAGTGTTCGATTAGCTTATTTGGATCAAGATAATCTAATACTCTTGCTTTACCTTGTCCGGAGCTTCATTCGTTGGCTATCAATTTCCATCGAATTTCAGAAGGTACGTAATCAGTTTACCATTACTGATTGAAACTGATCCAAAGTAAAAAAATCAAAAGTGCACGATTGAAGCTCCGGACACGATGAAATTAGGAGGACTAAATTATCTCGATCCAAGCATGCCAATTGGAAACACCCAAAGTGACTACTACCAGTAAAACGTTCCGAAAGCCCAGTCAAGCTGAGGTGACAGAGTCTTGGGAGCAAATGCTAACCTTGCACGGGCTAGCGGTCGTTCAGTTCACAAGATATCAGCACGTCGATGTTCCCGAAACATGATCGCAAAGATTGGGTTGATCAACATGTCGAGCTCGACGGACGCATCAGCGCTCTTACTTCCAGTGAAGCAAAGTCAGGGCCACATCCGGTATAACTGAAGTACCCTAATATCAATTAACTGTGTAAAGAGTGAAAAAAGTAAGAAAATTAGAAAATCATACAGGTCACGATGGGACACAGTAAACCGTCACAATCTGTGATGAAAGAATGAAGATATTACAGATTGATCGCAGCGTCGCATGACGCTTATTTAACGTTTTTTTTTGGTGAAGAGCACGTACAGTACCCATGGCAAAAATTTACTCAATGCTAAACAGAAGCACTCATTCTAAAGAGTTTTGCAGACTCGATTAAACATTTACTACTCGCTACAGGTCATACTTTATGAACAAAATTCTAATACCTATTAGTGAAACTGGCTGTCAAAAATGAGACCACATTATTTGCATCAACATCGCTTCAGCGTTGACACCCTGGCCAATATTCTTTATTGACAAAATCCAGTTTTGAAGAAACGGAACAAAGAAGCTATGAGCAAAAAACAATTCTTCAGTAGTATGTATCTCAGCTTGGAACTTCAGATTCCTAAAGTCAAGCTTTTCCCAGCCGAATCTGAATGAAACACAATTACATTTAATTTCAAGTCTCAAGTTATTACTTAAGCATTAAGTAAAGTTTCATGCTACAGTTGAGAAGAATGAAGAGTGCCAAATGTCACCAAAAATTATTTCGCAACACTATAGCTTGTAATGAAAGAGTTAAGCCGCACTGGATAAACGGTTAAGTAAGGGTTTTATAATTAGTTTACTCAGCAACTAGAAATCTAGATGGATCCAACGAACTTGGCATAAATAGCGCAGAAGTAAGTATACTTAAAAGAAAACAGGCGTAAACGTCATATTTGATTGGCCATTCTCTATAGAGAGTAGCTACTAAGGCTGATTTAGGTAAGTCTAATTTAAATGTTTTCTCCTTAACGTAGGAACTGAAAATAAAGAGTGAGCTTCTTACAGTGATTCAAAGAATGTAGATAAATGAAATACAAACTGTCAAACTATTTCATAGGTATGTGACAAAATCAGTTATGATAATTTTTTATTATCTTGTAGTCCTACAAGTTAAAGATCATTGCTCACAAATATACATATATATACAATATAATATTGCATGTATGGCTTGCTTCTTTTATTATTTCAGGTTTCTAATTGGAATTTATATAATTTTTTAAACCTTCATTTATTTATCGACTAGACAGTTCTATAGTGCAGTCTATTACTCATTCTATAACAAAATAAAAAAAAATTGACAGAAATAATATACAATGTCTTACAAATAACTGTATCGAAAGTAGTAGTGGTTTCATTGTCAACTAAGTCAGGAACATTACCGAAACATATGATGAACCCTTTGAAGTCCCAATTACATATCAGTTCCAAGGAACCCTTTGTCAATTAACTAAATGATTCCCATTAGCGTTTAAGAACAAAGCGCGTTCAAAGTACCCTATCAAAGATATATTATTTTGCAGTACAAAGCTGTCTCCGTCGGTAGCTACACGATCACCCAACTGAGTAAATATCTTTTATTTTGTCTCGGTCAACGCAGCTATGATCACTGCCAGTGGGTCTTTTTTTCATACTGTCTCCGTCAACGTAGCCTATGATCACAACTGGGTACATCTTTTCGTATTATACTCTCGGCCAGTTTTTGTCCAGCAAAGCATGTGTGTTCAGCAGCCCACCGAGGCGCCACCGTTCTCTTTTCCCACTTCAAATACGGGCCAAACTTCGTAAATACACTACAACTCGCATGCACTTCTTGCTCGCCATCCACAACGCCCGTCGTGACTTTTAACGCGTAGAAATACGTTCATACAACGTTCCAGACTGTCATAACACCTTGTCTGATGGTTGGGGATGTCGTAGCGACCATATTCGGGCCACGACTTTGAGCCGAACAATGTTTCAGAACTTGATCCGTAAAATAAGGAGTACCTTGGGCTTGGTCCAAATAGGACACAGCAGGGTGGCTGAATGTCTGAATCTGCTGGCACCCAACAGCGAGAAAGAGATCTAAAATTAACTAACTGCATATAGAATAAAATTTACTACAGGCAAGTCCACTTACACTAAGCTCGTACGCACAGTCCATATTAATAACATCACATATGGAAAGAATTGAAATTGAACATTAGGACCTGAAACAATCATGTAGCAATATATTAATTTTGAACGTTGGGTGCGCTGATAACAAAGGAGTACCGTAGTGCGCTGTACAGGCAAGAATTTTGAAAGAAATACTTTTCACCAAAGAGAAAAGATAATTAAACAGTTGAACTAAGATCGTAAATACGATTTTTTTATGTGATTCTATCAAGATTTCGAAAAATTTTCAAGTGGAAGAAAAATTGGACCACAGATATATTAACATAATTTTATAATAGTTTCAATTAAAAAGTCCGAATCATAGTAATGTTGAAATCACCAGAACTATGACGACCTCATTTGAACATGGGTCGTATACATGTTACATGTTGTTCACTATATTGGAGAGAAAGGTTAGCCAAAAACTATAACGCTCGTCCGTAGATCTACCAATGGGAAATGCTTGCCTAGAAGTAAGTACTCATGTACCACGATTAAAACTAGCTTTTCGGCCAGTGCAAGGCAAGGCATTTTGGCTTTCGGAATATTTTTTCAGTGTTAGTGACTCAGGCTGCTATAGATCACCTGATATTAATTCTAAGTGTATTAACGTTCCCTAAAACATTGCGTACATCAGTACTACGAATGGCATGAACAAAATAAGCTCAGTTATATGATTTTGTTATGGCGCTGACATAGATACCTATGAAGTAAAAAAAGTTGAGCTAAAAATTACCCTAAAAGTCTTGAATTGTGTTTTCTGAAGAAATTAAAAAAAAAAAAACAGTTTGATGCAATGATAAATAACGTTCTACTGTATTTATTACCCATCAAATACATTAGTAAAATTCATTGTACACTCTTTCAAGCTTTTAACTAGTATGCGCAGATAGCGGGCTGCATGTAAGTCTTTCTAGGGTGAAAAATATTAACGAACATCCTGTTACTTGGCCCCACATGAACACCAGTGCGCACAATCATACAAGCGCTAGCGAAGTTACCTTGCACATTGATATTAAAGTAGCCAACTCTGAAGAGAATATTGTAATAGTATAAGGCCATGTTTATGACCAAATACAAATCTACCTATGAAGCTAAAACAAAGCAAAATCATAGTGTATTAGCCAATTATGAGTGATACGTTATGTTATTGTTTATAAAAACTAAATCAGAGCTATTAAAATCTACAACATAATAAAGACCTATGTGTATTTATCTGTTTATCCATTTTCTGTCACGCTTTAGCTAAACAGACAGGTGGAAATTAGCCCAGGCAGCAGGCTGTCCATGGTCATCCTGTCCAGTTCCATTGAAAACTGATTGGTAGAAAATAGGCCAAGTCGCAGTTGATGGCAAACGTATCTTAATCAGTGACAGTTGAAATTCAAACTATGAAGATATCGAAGCCATAGTCTCATTTGTACGAGTATTGCCTTCACATTGTATCGAATCTATAGCAAAGTATAGGGCTACCTCATGTCTGAATGCATTTTGTGCATTGCCGAAGTTGAAATTGCAGCACTGAAGATATCTGAAGCTTCCATTGGCGCTTTCATCCATCTTGATTCGTAGTTTCATCCCGCGGATGATTTCGTTGCATCAGCTATTCTTCCTACTTTGATGCAATTTTCGACGCAACATCTTTAAATAAAAAAAAACTATCGGACAAATATGACATGCTAGGGTATCAATGATACCAAATAAAATCAATTCTTTTCAATGTTGTTGAACTGCCTGCAAAAGTAATAAATTTTTTTAACGTCAGAGAAAGAAAATAAGAGTGTCGCTGCACAGTAATTACGAAAGACGTGAAACATCATCTGTATGAACTTTAAAGTTGACAATTGCATGGAAGAAAGCATGGTTAATGAAGCAGGATCAACACAAATTATTTGCTGTCATTTCTGACAGCGCGTGCACACTAGTGCATAAAATAATATACTACTTTGACAAGAAATTATTTTTACACGGACAACTTGCTTTGGAAAATCAAGGCCACAAGATTTCCTTCCGCAGAAAAGTAAAAGGATATTTAATATCAGATTAATTAGTAACTGATGCTATTAAGATTGCAATATTACAATACAACATGGACTCACTATATCTGAAATTGTGTTCTCCAAATCACAGCATGCATCACAAAACGACAAACACGTCTTCTGTAGACTTTGCAATAATAAGAGCTAGTCTGAACACACTACGGATTCGTCACGACCGAAATCAGTTTTTCCAGCAGTTACAATATTCATTCTAACCATAATCGAATACCAACTCATTACTATTTACTGCGTCAGTGTACAAGTTGCAGACACTGCAGCCAATATGAAATTTTTGAAAGAAAATGTCTCCGATACCATGGATCCATACCGCGTTCTACTATCTTTTTTTGTTAATTTTAAATCATGTTTATGTACATCACGTTCTACCTACATTGGAAGAGAACATGGGGATTCTATATCCCATACCAATGTTTTCCCCCTACAGCACCAACAACTTTACTAAAGAGACACTATGATCTTCCTCTTTTCATCTTCATCAACTACCAACATTGGCAATATTACCGGGGTACTTGGAGCGATCTATTTTTTGACTCCACGTTTTACAGAAAATAGAAGACGTCGCTCAACTAACAAGGATCAACACCTCATTTTACTCACATTGCAACATTACAAGACAACTTGGATTTCTACAGCCGTTGTAAGCGAGGATTATCTTGCGCTGAAACTTGCAGATAAAAAAGACATTATGAGAACACGCTCGAATAAATCCGAAGTCTTTATCGCAGAAATGAGTAATACTCTTTTTTGTTGTCTTCGACAAAAAAAGGCGTAACGAGATCGTGGTCTTTTTATGATCACCANTACGCAGTGAAGGGTAGCGCTGATTTTTGTACGGATAATGGGGAAGTTAGCTTAGAACAGCTGGCAAGGTTGGATGATAAGCGCTAAACTGGGTGGGCTTCTTCACTAAAAATAATATTCAACTTCACCCATTTAGAATTACCATATGGTAACTGCTCACTCTACTTTGCTTTGGGACCATCCAGTGCTATTCGTACGAGCCTGCATCCATTGCCAAAGCTAAATGTTCAAACGATTCAATGAAAAACGGGCTAATTGCTACTTTACATCTGGTGCAGTATCTTCAAAGTTCTATTTTGACGATTTACTCCTTTACCATCCATGCACCTGAAACATCAGCTTCTTTGTAAGAACAGCACTACTTGAGCAAGGACTTGGAGATTCAGCCGGCCAAAAAGTTAAACATCAGTTCCTGGTAGCAATAGCACTACTTCATGATGGACTTTGAGACCAAGGCAGTCAAGGGGCTAAACTTAAAATACATCAGTATTTGAAAAAGGATCCTACAATAATCTTAGGAGGTGAAGGATAAAATTCCAAATTTAAAATGCATTTCTGTAGGAATAGCACTGTTTAAAACTTAACCAACCATACGGTCCTCATAGGAGATAAATTCTAATACTCTATAGACAGCAAACTCGAGCTAACTCATCAGTTTCCTAAAAATATGAATTCCAACTATATACAGCTCTAGTTATTGAAAGCCTAGAGACGGGGTATCATTTAGTTTTCAATTTACTGAAGGGTATTATTAATCCTTCATCAGCCGGCTGAAAAATACTCTCGAAGGAATGATATTATGGAAGCAACCATGTATCGTTATTTGATCGGTAAAGGGCTTACGTACATGAGTGACACCTAAATACCTTCATTATATTTTCAATACAATAAAGAAAGAAATGGACCTAGTTCGACACGCAAGGTTAAAACCAATTTAGGGAGTTGGGAGTCAAGAATCGTTCTCAAAATTAAATTAAACATAAGCTTACAGACGAATTGCTGAGGTCACGACAAATCCTAACTACAAGCTAAATTTAAGTCTTGAGGATGACACATCCTTGAAATTATATCAAGTCCCACCTCAGAAATGAGTTGTATTTTGAAACATCCGCAAACTTAAATGAAATTTAACTTTGAAGATGTTATAGAAAGGATCGTGTATGTCATCTAGATCAAAGTAAATTTGTTGTAGAACATTTTCCTGACCTGTATGAAAACGAAAATGCAGAAAGGACAATCTTTCGATATTAAGGCACTGTAATACAAACCAAAGTGTGCTTTAGACGGGTATTGACATACAACTTGACCTATATAATTATTTGTATATTTCCTGTCTCGGGCCAAAATACGGGCCAATGCGGAAACACAAGTTCGCCTACAAAATGTGTCACTTCCGCGACTTTTTGAATGCAATAGTATAAAAATAACGCTACGCTTCACTCAAACAGCTTGTTGACTCGTAACCGAGAAGTAAATACAATTCTGTACTACAGTAAGATCCGCTAGTTTTAAAGAAGGAAATGACTAGCAGTGGCACGCACCAACACCACTCACTATACCAACGAAAAATAATCAAGCTTCATTAGCCACATGCGACACTCAAGCACAACTGATACAGCGACTGTGACACCGTAAATGTGTTTGCTACCAACATACAGCAATTTTTACTACCAATACTTGTAATACAAGCTGAAGCAGTAGAGGTCAGAAAACGTAACTCAATTAAACTTCAAGCAAACGTCATCCTGCCAAAAAATTTTCAAATATGAAGCTCGCAGCAACGGCTACATTATTTGATGGTAAATTTGCTATCCTCCAAAGAAAATATCCCCAATCGAACAGTGTATCCAATGACGGTAATGTTCGATACCATAGCTCTGCAAAATTACCACGGCCCTCAAAGTTCAAAGAAAACTGTAATGTTTACCGCAGAAATCGGTCGTCTTTTACAGCGATTCGCCACAGTCGAGCGTACAGAAATGTACTTCAGCATCTATCACTTCCTTATGGCGTGTAAACTGCTGAGGCCCAGCCACTCAGAACGCTATAGATCAAAATTTGAGCGACAAGCATAACAAATTATAGACTAAGGGCATGAATTCGCACGTGATTTCAAAGACAGTCCAGCAGGCGCAAAAATAAATTTTAAAAAATGGATGCTGCCCAAATAATCTGTGAACCGTTCATCGCGCAGTCATTTTTGAAGCAGTAGACAACAAAATTGACGCCTGCAAACGAACTCAAGTGTAGGTAGAATGTGCTGTATAATATTTCTTCGAGGTGTCGAACACCTTGGATATGGTGAATATTGTGTAGAATTTCATGCAGAAAAAAGTTGATTGTGTGCAGATGAAAGAAATGAAACGTTTGGATTCGTATGTTTTGAGCAGGCACTGCACATATTATTATTATTTTTTAAGTAAAATAAGTTGTAAATTCAACGGATAAATTTTTAATGTGGAACGAAAGGAATGGAAAGAAAGCTAGTTAGTATTTGCGTGAAAATCTGCAATGCAACAAAACAAAAGGTAAAACAATACCATGCTGCACCCAGTGTAGAGTTCAGAATTGCATACTTAGATTACAATATATATTGGTTACGTTATGTATGACCTAACAGAGTTGGGTACTGAAACTGAACACGCTTGCATCCTGGGAAAAAATAACTTATTTCATGAACTGCTTATGTATTGTTGCACTTTTTTAAGTTTACTACTTCAACAGCATACATATGTCGTACAAAAATATAATCACGAAAGTGATCAAACAATTGGTATATTAATTGAAAAAAAAAGCTTCCTTGAAATTATACCAAGCCATTGTCAATCTACAAATAACAAAATGCTGCTGCATCAGCTGCCGTGGTTCAATGCAACAACCTAAAAAATAGGCTTGAAATAACCATAGTATATATATTATATGAAGCTCAATAAATGATATTTTGAGAGTCTGTGGTTCACCTATGGACCAAAAGTATGTGGTCCATGGTATAATGAAGAGAAAAAAAATTAACCCTGACTCCCTGTGGATAGTGAAAGTACAGGTATTTTAAAACACGTACCATCACACAGACATTTACGCAATACAGACGCGTCATGGACGAACTTTTTCCAGAAAGAATCTTGTGATATTGGACATAAAATGCGAAGATATTACACAAAATTCACTGAAGTATCGACTAATCCCAGCGACGTGCTGAGCAACACGATTGCATGAACATAAATATCTCCTTCATAACCTTCCTGCACCAAGTTCAACATGATGATGGACCAAAGCACGAGATTTCTTACATTGAAGACCCATCCAAAT
>LQNS02277097.1:39826618-39853044 GCA_001587735.2 Parhyale hawaiensis | reverse complement strand
CCAGCGACGTGCTGAGCAACACGATTGCATGAACATAAATATCTCCTTCATAACCTTCCTGCACCAAGTTCAACATGATGATGGACCAAAGCACGAGATTTCTTACATTGAAGACCCATCCAAATGGCCGAGAGCACTTCCCTCGCAGACCAAATGATAAAGCAGACTTGGGGTTTACAAGCAATGGAGTGAGGCCTTCACGCATCTATTGCTTGCAACAAGTCGTGTGCATCAAACGCTCGGGGCTTGCGAAATGCGTCGTTGAATTAGTAAAGAATCGATAGAAAAAGCGACCAACATGGGCACTTATGTGGAAATTGCATTGTTGAATGAGCTAAGACTCGATAGAAAAGCGACCAACATGGGCACTTATGTTGAAATTAGAAGATTATCGTTGAAAGCATGTCAGGTTCGCACGCCAAGATTACATGACCATTGACACGTAATAGTTTTTTTTTTTAATAAATAATTTTGACACTATTAGTAGCAGGAGGATATTCTGACTCCGGCCCGCGAGAAGAAAAGTGCATGCAGCAAAATTGCAGTCTTGAAAATTCTTACATATACGCAGCGCGAAGTCATGACTTTAAAAGCTAAAATACACTTTACGTTCTCGTAGGTATAGCACTGTTATTAATGTTCTTAAATGGGGGTAAGGAGCATTAATGGGTCAACGATCATTTTGACTGCAAAACTTTGATACAAGTGCACATTTAGAGGGTCAATTTCTCAAGAAGAGTAACCTTCATAAGATTCATTTCAGCCTTTCACTGCATGGTTTGTCATACAGGTATATGACACGCAAGTGATAGTGTTGTTTATAAGCTAAAGTAAGATCAAGTTAAGCAGCGACGGTTTAACTATATTCGGGGACATTGCGAAGTTACGCTATAGTCATATTAGTCTATACTTCTGCTGTGATGAGATACATCGCGAAAATGGGTCAAAAACTGCCTGCAGCAGGCGTCTTTAGTTTGGGATATACTTTGGCTTACATAACAGACGTTGTTTGGTCCATTTAAACGCTGCAAGCTCCTTAAGCCCCCTAAAATTACGAGTATTTTTGTAAACATTTACGTAGATTGAAAATAGAGCAGAGTTGTGCAAACATACCGGGTTAAGCATCTTCCCTCTCCCATCTCTCAATACTAGTAACGTTATTGGTGTCTCAGCCATAACCATTAATAATCATAAAATCGAGGTGATTGTTAATACTAATAACGGTTCTGGTGCCTCAGAGATAATAATAATAAATAATAATAAAATTACTGTGGATTGTTTTACAAAAAAGGCCTGTCAAAATCAGTATAAATTCGACAACTTTTTTCAGCTGAATACAGAAAGGCTTTGGAAAACCCTCTTTTTTCAGTCAAACTTAACATCTATATGTCTCTATGAGTACTTATAAAAATTATTACCTACGGCGCTAGTAACCCAACCCACTATAATAATAATATTACCTCCGCCTCGGTGGCTATGTTGTTGTCGTATTTGTCTGTTTGTTTATTTGTCTGTCACCGAGATAACTCAAAAGTTACGAACGGAATGCGAAATTTACAGAGGTTGTTAGGCACGTTAACAGTAACAGATGATTAACTTTTGGTGAGGATCCGTTTATCTGCCCTTTTTTCTTAGTACCATAACTCAAGAAGTTACTGACGGATTTTTATGAAATTTACAGGAGTTGTTAGGTATATTACGAAGAGTATATGACCAAATTTTTTTCAACTGTTCGTTCGTTTGCTTGTCGCTGTGTTTGATTTATACTTGTGAGGCTGTGGGTACAGTAACTCAAAAATTACGTATGGATCTTTATGAAATTGACAGGAGTTGTTCGTATTGTTAAAAGACGTAAATAAATTTTGGTGAGGATCGGTTTGTTTGTTTGTGTGTTTGACTAATGTTTGTCACAATGTTAGCAGCATAACTCAAAAAATGATGAACGGATTTTCAAGAAAATTACAAAAACTGTTAACACTGTCAAAAGCCAGAAGTGATTAGATTTACTTCTCGATACGAAGGAAATCATGGTTTCAGAACCAATTTAAGTTTCTCGTTACCGTTGCCTCCCTTACAGGAGGTATGCGCTCCCAGAGTGCTCTAGTTATTGTTTTTTTTTTTATTATCCAGTTAACGAGATCTTTTCTCTTTCATTTAAAGTTACGGTGAAATTTTTGAAGTTCAACTGTATTCATTGAAGTGTTTCCTGAATTTACAGAGATCGACTGGCTTGCAATTTGAATATCCGATATCTTACGTCGACCGAAGCCAATTCGTGAAGTTCATCTTTTCTTTTCAACCCAAAGCGGGCTTAGTTTGCGAGTCTCTTCAATTATATAAAAATTTAGCAAATTTTTCACATTTTGCCAGTGAAGTCAGCGCTGAAGTCTACGAACAGTACCGAGATTTTTTTGAAAATTGACGTTATCAGCTGTCGCTTGATTTTCAGTTTACTTTGGCGTAATATGTTAAACTTTCAGATTTTCAAGGCGGTTCGTTCATGTGTAGTTTGCACAACTCGTTTTTTTTTTATATTCGAAGCACGCACTCAATTCTTGGAAGCTCCGTTTTCTTCTTCTTCGCAGTCACCACTCAGTTTACAAACCTCTCCCGTTAATTTTTAAACGTGTTCGAGAGAGTTCATTTTTTTCTAATTTTTAGGGAATATCCTTCATAACTTGCCATGGATGGATGTCCATGATTTGTGAGACCAGTCTTCCAGCAGAAGAATTACGCTATTTTTTAGCCTACAGAACACTTGGATAATCCATCGAGGACGTGTAATTTCTGAACATTTCAACTGCCAAGTTCCTACTAAAAGGATAGATTCATGCCACAAACTCAATGTGATCTAACACTGAACTCAGGCTAAGTATACACTACACTTTGTGATAGATAAAGCTTCGAGTATGATAACTTCTTTTAAAGCAGCGACGAAAAACAAGATAACACTGATTATGCTCTGGAGGAATCTAAGCTTTAGATCTAAATTGTACGAATGAAAAATTATTATAAAAAATTTGTCTGAGCAAGCAAAGCATTTATATTACTCCAGTCATAATAATTCTTTGCCACAAGTTGGATATCGTACCTTTACTCTGCGAAAGTATTTGCAGTATCGAAATTTTTGTCCTTTTCAAAAATTCCGCAAAATCCGTACAAAGAAGGAATTGTGAGTCCTTGGTAATTAATTTTAAACACATATTTTTGATGTGTTATATACTTGGGACCCCAAAGGAAAGCATAAACTTTTCGAGAAATCATCAAAAAGTAGCAATGTAAAAACCAGTCCTAGTCACAGTATAAAGTGTAGGCTACGTATATAAATACCGAGCAAGATTAAAGTATTTCATTTCACTTCATCGAAGCGACACTTAAGTTTCACTTGGAGTTGGAAAATTTGTGCTTTACAATATTCGAGAATAATGGTACCCGATTAGAACAAAGATGTACGTTCTATTTACTGTGGCTATTGGAATATACCGGTGAACGACATTAAACGATGGCTGAGCAGATGAAAATGAACGAAGCGAAAGACACAGTAAGAAACTTAAAATGATCTGACTTAACCTCATCCACGAATTGCTGATAACATCGCCAAGAAACTGAAGACTGACTAATATGAAAACCATGGTTAGGTGAGAAACTTTTAAAGCTCTGACTTAAATTATCCGCGATTTAATTCAACAACAAAAAAGTACCCAGTATCAGACACCGTTTTAAAAAGTTGACTCGTCAGTTCACACCCTCGATTGTACTGATCACAGTACTACACAGAGCCAAGTAGGTCGTGTGGACCAATTTGAGCAAATAAAACTAAAGGTTACATTTGACGTACCGCGGCAGTGACGTCCGAGTTAAATCTCAAAGTCTTCACAGAGGTCGCAGGGCCGAGGCGTTGGCTGGTTCGCTACTACATATAATAGGCGGATAATTAGAGATAATGGTCAAGTCGTGAGCAGTAAAAACAATGGCAGAAAGAAACAGGAATTCGACTATTCTATTTTAGGGGATATAGAAATCCTCACTGTTGTTGAGGACGTCATTACCGGGGATGATTAATATCCATGAGCGTGGGGGATTAAGAAATCTTCTATGTCCCTAGATAATGCTAGCGTCAAAAATTGATTATGAAATCTTTTAGCAAAAAAAAAAAAAACATAGTATAACATTTTGAGTTTGGTTAAAAATTAATCTTTAACGCCAAACTTTATGCTAATGCACCAAAATTTGCCAAGAAATTTACCCTGTTTTAAAACTATGCTGGTGACGAAGACCGATGGTGAAGCGTCTGCTGTTTGAAGACATGACTACAGTAACGTTGAAACATGTATAAAAGTAGTTTTCTACTCAAAGACTTGTTGAAAAAAGAAAATTTCGATCATATCTACACTTGGATAGGGTTATATTAATGCTACTAATTGCTTACAATATATCAGAATCAGGTTAAATTGCTAACATAGAAAAACTGATTCTAGAATCTCACCTCTCCCAAGAACATGTTAACACAGAAAACTTTTAAAATTTTTGGAGTAACCGGAGATTATGTGCACGTATAGAATTGGTTCAAGATATATTTGACTATCCAAAGCTTACGGTAACGTTCAGTACTATATATAGAGTACAGCAAAAAATGCAGGCTTATTCACTGCATGTTATCCCGTTATTGCCGAGTTTAAACAATCGAAAGGATTCAAAAGAAAATTTTGGCCGTCATTATGGGATTAATCATCACTGAAAACACTAACTTCTTCTTAAGCAATACATTTGGCTTAGTCGGAAAAAAATCATTATCTAAGTTATTGAATCAAGTTAGGACAGTGAAAGATCGAAGTAAAAATCCGATGATATTACAAGTTTCGGGACCAAATCCCCTCATCAATGCAATTTGAGCATAATACGGTGTCGAGTTAAGCCTGTACTGGTACAAGGTAGAGAAAATAGAAAATAACACTGACGGATTTGTATTTTTGCCAGAGCTCATCTGTGAATTCAAGGCTTTTAATTAATCAGCCATGGACTGCTGCTATTTTCTATCACTGATATATCACTCAAAGGGTCTGATTATTTCAAGTTGACTATCATTCTTGCAATATCCCACGCTTACTCCAAGGTCTCAGGTATCCTCGAAGCTTATTTCAAGGAGCATTAAGATTGGTCGTACAACTGCAGCAAAGTGAGCGGCAATTATTCCTCCTCATGATTTTATGGCCGTAGACGCAATGCCACTAGCCGGCTCCTGGAAATTTTCAGCTTCTGTTATAGACTTTTTGGTGGTTGATGCAATGCAACTAGCTGACTCCGCAAATTTTCAATTTTTCCTATGGCAGTTACATACGATGGTAAAATCGGAGCGACATATTGGCTCTTGGAAATTTTTAATTAAATCTCTAGATTGTGTAACCGAAAAGGCAATGCTATACTCAAGTTAACTCCTGGAAATTAACAAGTATGCAAAAAAAAAAAAAAATTCTGACGGTAGATGCATTGCGACATATTACCTGCTGGAAATTTTAAACTATTTTTCTAGACGTAATGGTCTAGATAAGATGCGAGCAATATAAGAACTTGTTGGAGTATTTATGTTTGCAACGGATTTTTGTTAACAATGCAATTATTAATGCTTGAGTATGATGTACTTTACTGGAACTGATGCCCGCTGAATGAAACCTAACGTAACTTCTTCAAAAAGACAAATCTAGCATTTTGTAGTACGAAATGCAAAATGAAAAACTCATGATTATGACCCACAAAGCAAATATTTCCAGTTGTACTGCCCAAATGGACCAATCGGTCATGTTGTAAGTAGAGCTACTACAACAAAGATTGATGCTTAACTACATGAGACGAAAAAACGTTGAGCCTAAAATGGGAAGATCAGGATTGCTTCTCGCGCACCAATTGCATTGTGTGAAACAACATTTATATGTGACGCTAGGCGCTACGCGGTTAACCCTTCATCGTTTTTTTCTAATTCATATACCTATACCTACAAGATAATTATTTAGGGTTTTAAAGTACAGTATAGGGGATCGACTTTTACCGGAATGACACTACTCAAAACTTACAGAATGATAATTTTTTGTGGTAGAGGATAAACGGTCGATTTTCGTAGGACGAGCACTATGTAAAATTTACCAAAATTAGAACATGTGGGTATGACAAAAAATTGATTTTCGTAAGAATAGCACTTTTTAGTTTCCGCAGATTGTACCTATTGTAGAACATTATTAATAGCGACATTCCTCCCATCAATTACATAGCTATGCTTAATGGAGACACAAAAGGACAAAAACGTGACCGAAGGGACCTTTAGGGCGACATTCGGCAAAGGAGCCTTCGTTTATAGTAAACAAGAACGCAGGCACATGATTATAGCGACACTCCGGCTAACTACGCACATGGTGGCCTTGAAAATTGCGACTGCAGCTATGCGGGTACACGCCACCACCAACTGCGCCTCTTCACTGCATCGTACAGGAAAAAATTGCTAAACTTGTACACTAACTTATTTAATCCTTAACCTGAGGGCTGAAAAACGGTCTCGCACGAATGCATTATGGAAGTAACCATACATGGTTACTTAATCGGTGACGGGTCTGGTGAAACCCACAACGGTCAACAAAAATTTGGTTTCTAGAAGGACATGCATTGAATGAAACACTGAGTATAGTTGGTATCATCAGTACTATCTAATAATTCACGTCGTGTTTTTATTTATTTCTTTATTTATTTATAAGTATATTTATATCTTTCCTGTCATGCTCTATGGGAATAAGATAGGAGGAAACTCAGATTTCAAAAGGCGAAAAACAAAGTTGGGTACCTTGCAATCTTTTTCTTCAGTATTAGATTGGGGAAAAATGGAACTAATAAGATAGGAGAAAATTCAGACTTCAAAAGGTGAAAAAAAAAGTTGGGTACCTTGGAATCTTTTTCTTCAGTATTAGATATAGGAAAAATGAGGAAGCTCAAAAGATGGCGGGGGTTTTGGTGAAGTGTTAATTTTTTGCCATCATTTATAATGACGGCACGGGCCACTAGTTATAAAATAAAGTTAGCAATGCATGCAGGAGCCCATGGGTTATCAATATTAGATCCCCTAGAGAGGGGGGGGATTCGATAGGCCACGGGGTTAGTTCAATTATGTTTAATCTTATATATCTGTTATAGAATTTACGACCCAAGGGACAGCAAAGTCTGATTTTTTTTACTATAGTGAATAGTTTGAGCCTCCGTTCCACAACGGATAGAAACGTGGAACCCATGCATGAGCGTGTTCCTACACATGATCAAGGCGTATGGGAACAACAAGTTGGGAAAGAAGAGGAAGAACAGAGAAAAGTAAGGTCACTACGAGTATGACATCGGAAGGAGTATGACATTGGAAAAACAAGACGTCCCAAAGACCTAGCTAATGGCTACGGTAACATATACAGGGTCCCTCTGGGGTCGCTGCTCCCTATAACATAAGATGGGCTAGCCTGACTAAGCGAACCTTATACCCCATCCTGTGCCTGAAAAGAGGAAGAACAAAGCAGAGCATCATTAGCAGCATGAACTATGAAAATGGAAGGAAGTAATATGGCCATGAAAGGTAGATGTCGTGAAGTCCTAGATAGTCGATGCTAAGGTAGGTACCTATGCAATCCGATGGGGCAAGACTCCCCTCAACAAAGGATGGTTCAAACTAGACTTCCAAACCTACACATGTTCCAACTATGCTCCAGGAAGAGTACCCACTATCAAACAAAAATTATTACTCCTTTTCAATAAACTTGCATCTTGAAAGTTTTAAGTGGATTTGAAACATTAATTGGTTAATTTTTATGAATATAACTCCTTTCTAATTGCCACAGAGTAGAGAATGACAACGATAAAATTTCATCGTAAAGAAACTGTTTACGGACTTCCAGAAAACTGGACGCCGTTTGCACTCGAGGCTTTGGCTTCGTGTTGCCTATGCATGCAGATGAAATGTCGACATCAGCCGCATAATGCGAACGCCAACTCGTGTCATGGATGATAATTAGCACTCTAAAATGCATGATGTATTCATGAAAAGGGAGACACGCAAAAAAATAGCGAGTTTTCTCTCGCGGTTTGTTGAGCGTCGCAACGGGGAGTCGAGACGACATCCGCGTATGTTCCTGCAACTTGGAATATCTGCAAAAGGAGTGGTAGGAGCGAGTTAGACTACCTAGTACTTTGAAACTTGAAGACTACTGAAGCACAGATACTTCTGAGTTTACTCAACAAACATATACAAAGTATCCAATTTAGTTAACAACAATAAGTGTTAGCTACTTTTGTGAGAAATAATGATTTACTTGAGCCGTTAGTTAATTATGCACATCATGCAAAGACAGGACCTTAGCTTTAGTACAAAGTATGGTCCATTTTCGAGAAAAAAAATAGGAGTTTCGACGAGATGGATCGTAAGAGTTAAATAATTCTCACACGACTGAGTAGGATTTACGTAATGAAGTTCAACAAGCGAGCTTTTTGAGCCTCGTCACTCACCATTTGCCAATCATACCGAATATTTGATGAGTGATATTTGTGAATATTTAAAGAGTGATACATGAGATTCCGAACGGGAATGTTCTTCGAGATATTAGGATGAAGTTAAACATTGGACCAGACTTCTCAGGTACGTTGGTATTTCTAGAGTTCGGCAGCTGAAATTAATATTAATGACAGCGTAAAATTGTTGATCCAATACCATTAAGATTTAACTTTTTTCAAAGTTTCAAACCTTATGTTGCAGCGAGAATGCAAATCTTGATTCGGTGCACGACTGCCACGATTGAATTGGCTCTAGACGCGTTACATTACATTTCTTCAGATGAAAAACTTAACTAGAACCAATTTCACAAGTTATGTTAAAGACGTACACATTCTGAAACGAGGTTCAGCCTTGGGACGCGTAGTTCTCTCTTAACAATGAACAATAACGCTGGGAATAACACTATTTGCACAAACCAGTAAAATACACATAGTAGGCCATACTGTATTAATTATAAATTTCCAGCATTAGCACTATTCAGATGTACAACGATGGGTGTGAATCTTAAATATCAGTAAAATTAAATTACTAACAGAGTGATATTCAAATGCACTCACGGTATCAATCATACTTCACAAATTTTGAGAACACATTTCTAATCCTATTGAGGACAACGGATGTTGAAGCACCAGGCACGGTGATGGACATTCACCATATTCTCAGCTAATTTTGCCCGCATGCTCCTGCAAATCTACCAGTTGTGGTTCACTGGCGACGTATAGACCATTGTTCCAGGTCTGCCGATACTATTTCTGGCCTTTACGAGGAGGTCTCGGCGGCAATTCCTTGTGTTTACGAGGTTTTCGGGGTCATTCCTTATGGACTGGAAGATCTTTTTCCGTCATCGAGAAAGAAATATCGCTTATGGAGTGGACGCTTGGTCGCGAGGGCCATTCCCAGTTTTTGCTCGTAAGGCCAACGATGCCTGGTCACGTCAGAGGAGCTGGAGCTGTTCGAGCTCTAGTACCCAAGCGGATGGAAATTCAGGTCTTCAGGGGTCGAAACTGGGACAACAGATGGATAAAATTTCAATCTTGCTTGCATATAACCTGAAGGACATCATTGCTATTGAAAGTAAGCAATTTTGGAAAGTTGGAAAACCGTTCTAACATAAGGTGAAAGCGACGAATGGGGCCAGCTGAGGAGGTTCAGAACCACTATTCTCAAGATCTTGCAGATGCCTGCCTGCTTCCTTTGATGCCAGTTTGATATTGCAAGCAAAAAGAGGCCGTAAACTTGCCGATTTTACGTTGAACTGCTCTGTGTTTATCTAACGCACTTCACTGAATCCTACGCGCAGCTCGCGATACTTCCGCAATCTGTGATGATAGATTTGGTATTTTTTACAGGTACTTGAGGAGTAACGTTGGTATCTTTTAATAGGCAATTCACTGAGATTTCTCCTTGAGGTGAAGACCGTTTGAGCTTAACATGCTAACGATAACGCGTTCCTGATGGGCTAAGACGAAGATCATTCACTAATTTTTATTCTTAAATCAGCTGAGACTGTAACAGAATGGTAGCAGTTTTCTACAATTCATTATACGACATGAATACCAGTTACAGTTTGCTTCAATTTTTCATAAAAATTTGCTACCATAAACGTGAAATGCTACATTTTCTTACGTTGCCTGGCAGCAAGTGAAATATAATATTTCGGTAAAAATGAATTGCTTTACTACCGAGATGTGTGGACATTACCAATACCAAAGGCGGCATCAATTCACCCTGCGACGATGAGTTAAGCTGGGAACACAAAATTTAACCTCTCGGTAACTTCAGACAGAAGCGCAGCTTTCGCCACTATGATGGTGTTGCAGGTGCTAGGCGCAACACGATTACATTTAACAGACCGGAAGCACTATTTTGAGAGGCAAAATTAAGTTGCACTCGTTTCAAGCGTATTCGATTAGGAGTTGACTCCTGAAATCGTCAAAAAAGTGGGGAAATCAAAGCTTATTATTGAAAATTCCGGACAAGTCAGCGCTGTCACCCTCGTCTCGCAAAACCAAAACTGAGTAAGTTAACTGTAAATGCTAATTAGAAAAATGCAGCATATGGTATTGAATATAGTTCTTAATACTGGATGCAATTAATAATTTTAACTGTAATCTATACAGCGCAATATTCATTTGCAATATAAAATGTAATATATAGTATTAAATATAATGTTTATCAAAGGCAATCTATAATATAAAACGTGATCAAAAGCATTTACTGTAATCTATAAAAGTAAATGCAATCCATAATATCATTACGCATAGTTTTCTAACTATGCGTGATGTTTGCATAGACCGCATTTATTTGATAAATTGTATTAAATGCCACAATAAAAATAGAAGCATTTAAGACAATATACAGAAACAAATGCACTCTACAATATTGCAACACAAACGCTTACGAAACCGCCTTTTTCATAATTTCATCTCTGCACGAATATCAATTAATGTGTTTCAGATTTTTTAAAAGTATGCTCATTTCGCAAATATCTCATCCTTATTCTAGGAAAAATTCAAAAACGATAAAGTCGTTCAACATTTCATCATGTGGCTGTACGAAAATTAAAAAGACAGTAAGAGCCTAAGAAGTTATAAACCGAAAGCTTATTACTTTATGGTTAGCATTTGATTTGGTTACATGCTCAGCAGTCGCCGCAGGGGATCGACGTATCGTATCTGTTCCTGCATACATAATGTATATAGTGAGCCTATTCTAGCTCATGAATAAATAAATAATTTGGACTCTTTGTAAAATCTGTCACAGTAGAAGGCAGTAGCTAGTAGCTTTATAAGATTCGATTCCTTGCACAGGAGCCTGGGGCGTGATTAGGTTAGGTATGCAGAAGGGCAAAAGGTGTACCACTTACTTATCATATTTCTTGTTCCAAATCTTCATCCCGAAAGCAAATTTAAATCAAATAAATGCTATATTGATGCCACTATAGGTCACTTCCACACTATTTTCAATTTTTAGCCATATTTCCCACCATAAGAAACATTGGAAGGTCTATTCATGAAGAGAGTGTTGGCGGAGTGACTAACATAGCATAATTACTAACTCGTTAAAACAACAAGTTATTTATCGATAATAATTGCATCACCATCTTCTCTAACTGACATAAAGCGTGAAACGCATTTTAAAGTGACTATTTCAATCAAACTCACCGACAAAATAGAAAGCATCATTCGATGAAGTAGCCAATTTAATGTACGACAAAAACGGTACATATTAGAATTCTGCGTGCCTAGGATATTGTGCCATTCAAGTTATTAGTTTTATTTCAGTCATAGACAACACTGGCTCTATCAACCAACTTGAAGAAACTTTTGTTTGTAAGAAAAATTAAGCAGATTTCAATGTATCTACCTCCGTGTATCACACGTGCCAATACTACTGCATAACTGAGCCACCTTATAGGTATTAAGTGTTTTTGTCTCTACTGCACCTGCTTGTATCATACGCACCGAGAACATTGCGTCGTTAAAGTTACCCAATTTTTTGTCTCCGCCATAATTTCTCTACCTGCTGCCCGACGGTGGCCTGAGGAGACGCTTCTTGTTACGAGTACAAGAAGGGTGTATAGTTAGCGGCTTGTGGCCTGAAGGCTCGAACTTGGTAGCTTGTACCCTCATTGTCACTACAGCTTGCCATGTTTTGACCATATTTTTCTTCTTCGCTTATATTTAACGTTTGCATAGTGCCGTTTATGACCCCTAAGCCGTCATACATTAGGTACCTACACTGCCGTAAGTACGGTACAATTCTGTGTTTTTATACGTAGTTTCTTACATCCGCAGCTGTTTAGGGCATCGTACTACATATATAGAACAATCAAAGCACTTCATATACTTATCTTTCGGAGAATGTAATATTTTCGGGCAACACGAACGTACCTTCTCAGAAGTGATAAACAGTTGAACAGAACAACCTTCAATCTTCAAAGGCGTCATCGCTTGGGCCCACCGAGACCGTAGGCTAACCTAAAACTAGTTTTTGATTTAAGTGTCTTGAAGTTCATTCGTTTCGCCAGTTTTCAGCGGTCTTTAAACGAAAAGCAGTTCTCGATCTTTGCTCGTTTGGTCAATGCTCAAATTGGCCAAATCGTAAGCGGAAACTGATTTTCATTAATTTACTTTTTAGAGGGTCCAAACGATGACACCCTAAAAATGACATCAGTCAAAGTGTAAATTCATTACCTATTGGAATGATGTCTACATAATAATTAGAAAACACTTTATCATGGTCATCTTGAATTTCAAAATGCGCATTCCCATCAGAAACTTCGAAGAACAACAACAACTACGGTGAAACTGGAAAATAACAATCTTCAGCTGAACTGTTCACATTATGATCATTTTGAATTAAAAAATGCACATTCTCATCAAAACTGTCAAGTTCAAAGACACTGAAATAAAAAATAGAAAGTAAGCTACAGCTCAAGTTTTCACATTGAAAACAACTAACAGGAGGCACACATTAGGGACACACACCTTGTGTGATGAAATATGACTGAAAGCATTTTCTAAAAAGTGACTAGACTCTGTAAATAAACCGTGACGTAACGGGACAAATGCACCGTGCTAATAAAAAATTATCCCTTTAACTCACGAAGAATCATGAGCTGAAGTACCGTAAGGATATAAATTATTGCCCAGAAAATGACCAAGAAATTACAGGCAGTTGACATCAACGTCTTAACGGAACCTCAGGGAGGTGGTCTCACGCCGCGGCGTAGGTCCCGCAGGGTACTCTGATAGTCGAAGGAAACTAACGTACTTCTTCTGTCTCATCTCCATTAATGCTGCAGTGCTATCATCGGAGATCGGACTTTTTTTTGTTACAGCTATCACTTCTAAAGTAGTGAAATGAAAATCAATCCCGTTTTAGAAGCTATAATTAAAATTGAGAAACACAATCTCACGGTGTACTTTATAGCATATTTAGCGTAAAAAGACCACGGAGTTGGAATCAATGAGATTATGTACCAATTCCGGCTGCCCATGATGCTGGTTTACAATCTTAGCTGCTCGGGTGGCCATGAATTCTGAAAGGGCAGCTTGCGCGTCCCTAAGCAAATACAGTCTTTCAAAAGAGTGAACGTGAAGGGAAATGTAGTATGTTATGAACTAAGGAAAACCCGTACAGCAAACACAGCGTAAGGCAACAGTTGGGATAGAAGAGGATGAATCTAAACTTGTTATGCGAAACCAGTTTTATTTTTATTTGTCGCATGTTTCGCTGAGAGTAATATACCAAGAAGTAGCTTTATATTCCAATCAAAAGTACAAGGCGATACACATCGAAATGCAGGACAACCTGTACTTATTGTTGAAGCTATTTTTTCTACGCGCGGACCTCTTATTAGGAGTGACGTTTGTTTAAACATTCAAAAGAAGCTGAAATTCAAAGCACATTTACTTGACGTTTTCATAATAGTTTCTGTAGTCGTTTTACGGAAGGGCAAAACTAAGTTGCAGCTACAAACAGCACTCGATACGTCTGATTTTTTATAGGTCAAAATCATTACACCTTTTGTTTGTGTGACTCGCAGAAGCACAAGACAGCTGAAGCTACAGACGCCCGGTACGCCACATGCTCGATTTCTCCACGATAGAGTCAGTATTTCAATGGTCACGGCTTGAAAAGGTAGAAGGTATAGCTGAAGCTAGTGCTATACCGACAGTCCACTAGTCGATGGATTCTTTCTCATCACTGCTTGAGCAGCCGTCTTCACTTTTTCCTTCTGAAGAGGCAGCTTATAGCCATCGCCAGAAAAAAAATCCCCACGCGTTCATTTTTTTTTTTTCATTTCATCGCTGTAACCACCGTTTTTGATCGCTACAGAGACAAGCATCAGATAGATGGAGCTAGAGTACACAGTATACAGGCTAGGCCTATACCGTAGGTTTTATTTTTAGCTAAAGCTACAAACAGTACCTATGCCATACGGTCCATTTGTCCATATCATAGCCATCACTGCTGCTTTCATGGCTAGAACAGGCAGACAGAACACCACATGCGCGGTCGATTCTTCGCGCGTCATTGTCAGCGTCTCTTGATGTCTCTTCGTGGAAAAGACTAAAGATATCTGAAGCTATAAAATGCTCACTGCATCCTCAATTTTCCGCATTATCATCAGTTACAACTCAGCACTGTACCTACATACCTATGTATTTTCGTCGTAGGACACACAGAAGGTAGCTGAAGCTACTACTTTCAGTACACCACACGCTCGATTCTTCCAAGTCAGAGTCACTATACCTCTCAGTTTTCGTTGCCGCTGGGTACGCTGAATCACACCCAAACAATGATGACAGAGCAACCGGCTTATCCCTCCAAGTTTTTTTTACATTTTGCTTTCTTGCTGACCTTGGGAGGGCTTTCCTCAGAGGCTCACTGACAGGTTTACAACTCAGGATTCCAAACCAGTGTTTCCACTGTATGTGTGTACTAATCCACGCGTAGCGAACACGTTGTTGCAGTGGAAGTTACCGCCGCAGAAACTACGACGACGAGACCGGTTTTGAAAACTTGCTCGGCATGCATGTGCTATCATCCAGTTCGTCACTGGCACCGTGCGACATTCCGGCGGGCTAACGAGAGAAACAAACGAAGTTACTTAATGTTCTACTAACGAAAGAAACGGCGTTGTCTTTATGTAAAAGGGTATCCCCACATGCACAGGATCAACATGCTTGAGAACAGCAAGTCAGGAAAGTAGAGGCAGAAGAGAATAAAGTAACCAGCAGAACGAGCACGAAAGGGTTAGGAAGCAAAGGGAGCACGAAAGAAAGAATTCGAGAAGATCTAGCTCAGGCTAAGGTACCGAACTTGCAAAATCCCCAAGTGTCGCTGTTCCCTACAACATAGGATGGGAGAACCTAACTAACCGTACCCGATAGGGGCCATCCTCTGCCCCTAGCTGAGGGGTTTCTCAACTCTACTGTCCAAAAGCACTATTCGGTCAAGTTAATACAATGCTTTACCGACGAAAGATCATTATATTAAAGGATCCGAGCCATTGATAGCCGCAGCCTAATTTAATGGGCTTCGCTAGTCCAAACTCTCGACAGGTACATTGGTTTCACCCCGTTGGATTGAATTTCAGCCGTTAACCTTAAACTGATTGCCCCTGAGACTTCCTAACACTCAATCCTGTTCTGTAACAGGAAGTTTCTAGTATGTTAAGTTTGCTCGAGTTTTTTTTTTTTTAACATCTGGAGCAAGATAAAAAAGGGCGAAACCAACGCTCTTTCCTGAAGTTTTGAACACATCAAGCCCATTGAGCTCGGTTAAAAAAAAATTGCCCTTGCCGTGCCAATCGATGACGCCTTTCATGTGGGTAGGAGTGGGTAACTACTGAATCCGGCTGGAAACAACTTCGTCGCCGGCACCCTGCGACGATATTTATGTTGCCTTAAGTTGATCATATATACAGAGCCGGAGGGTGAGTCTTGGCGGCTTTCTGGGAATGGCGCAGTTTAACCGTCTAGATACTGCGAGCTATCTAATCAATTATTTTTACTGTAATTACACCTCAGGTTCCATGAGAGGAGTAACTTAAATTGAACATTAAAACAGCACCAAGATGTCCATAACGCTGCTAAAAAAGTATTATAAAATCAGTCCAGGCTAAATTTAGCGCCAGTAGATCGACCCTTCTAAATACGGATCCCGGCATTGGACGCCATGTCCACGCAGTAGGCTAAAGAAAAGACACGATATAACTCGAGTAATAACACATACTAGACCTTGCAGGCGCACTTCATTTTTACTCCATCAAAAGATGGTGTCACTCTTCCCATTGGAATCAAAACACTCGGCGAAGCACTTAGCCGGGATTACTATTGGGGACAGAGAAACACTGCAGTTTTCTACCAAGAACGGGTGATAATAATGTTTAGAAATAGAGTTAGAAACTGTTAAGGTCAGTATTTTGCAAGGCTTAAACGTTAATATTAACGTGAAATCCATGTCGTGAAAATTTAAAGTAAAGCGAGCTCAGATTTAATTTAGCATTCCCCGATCTTCAAGAGCCAGGAATGGAAACGGTACCACTGAAGCACCTCACCAATGCTTTAGCAAGTGCAGTCGAAGATCATTGCACGGAACTTATTCTCTAAGTATTATAACTAATCAAATATAAATAAGCTAGAAGTAGATAGTTTGTTAGCATCTGTCAGCAGAGAACACCTAACCAATCAAGAATCTCTGTGGGATAAATTCCAAAGTGGAAATCCAACAGCGCGATGAGCGGAATCTCCCTTGGACATTGAATGCAAGGCATTCGTAATCCTTGATTGGCCGTTAGCCAAGTAAGGCTATCAGTAATTGCGGGGTCTGATAATAAACGATAGAATCTTTAAGAATGCTCGGAAAAAGAATGATAATGAGAAAGGATGATGGTGAGAGAAGTTAAAAAAAGAAAGATGAAAAGTCGGAAGATTCAAAACTGTAAGGGATAGTAGTGAAAGAAGAAAGCCATAGTAATATGTGAAAAAATTAAGAAAAGTACATGGATACCGGCGAAGGCTGAAAACGAATCCTAATGAAAGATTAGAGGGCTGAACTAGAGACAGAAACACAAAACTATAATGCAAATGGTAAAACTCAAAATCGTGAAAGGTTTTATAGTGAAAGAAGAAAATAAATATAATGAATGGAGGGAAAAATGTCAAATAGCAAAGAGATAGTATTCAAGTGTTGAGAGACGAAAAGAAAATATAAGGAAATTGAAAAATATGGCAATGATATGACTTAGAGCGAAGGAAGTCAGTTGATTACAATATGATATGCTTTATCAGCCTCTCTAAGGTACGACAATAGTAATTCAACAACAGAGGAAGACATGACCTGCAGAACAAAAAAGAGAACAAATGTTATCAGTAGTACGGAATTTGCGTGGGCGCATGAAATAAGAAAACTGTTCCGAATGCCTAACTAAAGCTAACGTAGCAACTAAATACATGGGGTCAGAAGCAGATAACTATAGGTCCAACTATACGTCCAGATAAAGCCCAAGTTAACTCCGCAATGCACGCCGTAATTACATTTTTTCCGCCCAACAGACGCACACTATATACGCCATATATTCATCAGACATTTCCCATGATTAATTAATGATTCTTTGGACGAGGTCCACGTGGCGTTATTCACGCCGCGATTTCTTTGTTAATTCCTATACTTTAAATCTTCCTCGTAAATGACACCCTCAAACAGTCTCTGTTTGGACTATGGTTCCATCATGCACGAAATCCAACTTAAGCCTTAAAAAAAATCGACATACTGTATAAACGATATTAAACAACGCTATTACATCCTACAAGGCACTGACGTCTTATACTTGGTTTTTATAGAGCTTCGTTGGAGCTTTACTATATCTCCTTAACATGACGGCTCAACTTGCCTGTTCTCTTGGGTTCCACATTAAAATTTGGGGAATTTTTTCCATTTTTTTTTTTCAATTTGGCACCCACCAATAACCTACAAACACTAGCCAACTGCAGGACAGTTACACTTGCGTTCGTCCCTTAACGGGGAAATTTTTATAATAGATGACACTACAGTATATGAAACGTGGGCGAATGGTCTTTGGATTTAAGAAAGATTAATCCCTGGACGGCCGGTAGAAACTCCGTGTCCACTTAACATCTGCATTATGAAACTTTAAATGTAATTAAAACGACAGAATGTCTGAAGATTTTACTATAGTCGCAGTAGTTCACTTCGATTCTCATGTGGCTTCTGCTACCTTCGCTGTCTTATGATCACAACAGTACACCTGAAGCCTCTCATTTTCAGGGAATTATACAACCAGAAGTCCTCATCGAAGACTGAAAGTTTTATTCTAGGAATCGTCCAGCACAGTTGATTAGGGATCTTTCACAACATGTCCCTGGTATAGTCCTTCACCGTTGCTTCTGCCGCTTACTGAAACCTGAAAGCCTTTTAATGCTACCAACATCTTGAGATATCTATGTAGTAATGAAACCCTAGTAATAAATCACACTTTCTTTCGATAAACAAAGTAGAAAATCATCCAAATCTGCAGAGGCCACATGCACGAAGCTTGCAGAAATTGAACCAGATGCACTGGTCTTAAAGGAAACTCAACTCTTAGACCTGAAAAGGCCACGTGAACCTATAACGAACGTAGAAAACTTAGCCTAGATATTTATTGCCTACAAAATGACGAAGCCATTAGAAAATTTGTATTGACAATCTATTTTAAGCGAATGAATTGATGGATTCAATGCAACAAATATTCTCGAGACCTGCAAATTCATTCACACACATGAAGGATGTACATGTAAGATTCATCATCATGAATTAACAAAAAGTTACGCAAGGATGAAAGTAATCGAAATGTCAATACTTACAGAAAGCCCTATGGATGGTTGTAGCCATTATAGAAAGCTTAACATCTGCATTAAACTGCATGAGCTTCATGAATACATCACATAAGCTGCAATCGCAATATTTATATCAATATCTATATAACCCGTACCTAAAAGATTGACGCCACTTGATATCGAACGTTACTTACGATTATAGCCTGGACTCCGAAGCAAATGCCCGAAATGAATGCAAGGAAGCGAATGGCAACCCAGCACTTAAATCTGCACATGCCATACGTCAGGACAAAGCCATAAGAAAGCAAATATTATCAGGGTTAGCTGGAGTACGGAAGAGGGCCGTGCAACGTCCACTATCACAAGAGACCAGGCGACGTTCCCATTACCTCCAGAGGCATAAACAGCCCCGTGTACTCGGCGATACCAACCGGGATTAAATTTGCATACGGAACACTGGCAAGATTAGCAAGTGTGGTAGAGAGACCTGATGGTAAGAGCACCGGCTTTCTAACCGTATTTTATTCTCCCCTTCATGACGGCGTACCAGAAATAAATGAGATAAAAATATTGCTAGTTCGAACGGCATAATCAAAGCCGATTGAAGTGCTTGACGTAGAGTTAATCTTGCATCGAATACATAGAGTACAGGCGATAAATATATTCAGAACCAATTGGAGTGCAATCGTTGAGGAAATCTTGCAACGAATAAAAGATGTATGGTTTTCGAATGGAAATAAAAACTTCGATCAGTTCCAGCAGCACTGATGCTACAGCAAAGAATACGAAATTATTTTTGCATTTGAGTCAGAATGCAAAGAGACAAAAATACCGCTTTTCAGTAATGTATGCATATAAAAATAGTCAACATGCTTAGTCAACCAGGATACACCAAGCCGCAGTTCCGGATCGTAACCATAAAAATGTTGGCAAGCGAAGACACAGAAACACTACGGTACTGTAATCATAAGAAAATATAGTAAGTCCTATGCCAATGTGCTACTCTCAACACCTACACGCTAATGTGAAAGGAAGCTCAACAATTGCCAGTGACAGAAGAGATATGCAACGTTAAGCTATTCCGCTATACCAAAACATGAAATAATGCATGTAGCGCGTCAAACTATGAATTGATCAACACAGTATAAATGTATGCACGTGAGAGGTAAAAAACTAGGTAACTAACATGTTAGTAAACTAAGAAGTACATACTGTATACAGTAAATCAAACCCGACATATAATAAAACCATGGGTACAAAAATGCTCCCAAAAAGTGTATATTCCTTTATGAATATTAAGCAGAAAAATACTGCCAGAAGAATACTTTTTTAGACATGACATTCAAGACACGAAAACCCTGCCGCACCAATAATAACTAGAGCACTCGAGAGCGCATACTTCCGCCAAGCGAGGCAAGGGTAGCAAAAAATTCAAATTGGCTCTGAAATCATAATTTTCTTTGTATATTCTCCAAAATGTAATCATTTGTGCCTTTTGTTAGTAATAACAGCTTGTGCAATTTTTCTGAAGATCTGTTCATAACTTTCTGAGTTATTCTGCTACTATAAATTTCATAAAGATCCATTCATTATTTTTATGAGTTATTGTACTAACAAGCATAAAATTAAAAACAACGATAAACAAACGAACGGATCATTACAAAAATTTGGTCATCTACTCTTCGTTATATACCTAACAACTCATGTCAATTTCATCATAATCCATCCATAACTTTTTGAGTTATAGCATTGAGAAAATGAGGCAGACAAAAAAAACAAACAAATAAACGGATAAATATATCTTCACCAAAAATTAATCATCTGTTCCTCCTAACATACCTAACAATCTCTGTAAATTTCATCCAAATCGGTCCATAACTTTTTGAGTTATCTTGGTGACACACAGACAAACACGACGAGAGCATAACCTCCTTGGCGGATGTAATAATTCACGACACTTTACCACGTCGATATGTGGGTAAGTACTGAAGCGCCTAAACATTACTATTCAAGAAAGATTAGCGTACCAACATGTAATTAAAACAAGGACAGCTAACACTGCCGCAAAATAATTCCGAAGTACAATAGTAGGTATACTAACAAGCCTCTAAAAACAATGATACAGCTCAGAGCTGCATGCTAACATGCATGCTGATGCAACAAGGAAATACATACAAAGCCTTAAGAATAGTTCCAAGAAATAATGACATACCAACAACGCTAACCAAAACAAGGACACGCCAACACTACCTAAAGAATATAGTCCATGGAGACGGTGGCCGTCAGGGCCTGGAGTGCAGCCCCTTGCAGAGGCGCTTAAAATCACCGTACGGCTTTCTAAATACCATGCTCAGGTCATACGCGTCTTAAAGTAGCATACCGATGTCGCTAATAATATATGCAACCCTCCGGTAATGGATGTAGCTGCGGAGCAGAAAATAATCCTAGAGCTAGCGAGCTTCAAGCAGCAGAAACACTCGCCGCAAGAAAGAAGGTAGCGGAATCCAAGCCAGCGTCAGTCCACTGCGTGACCCAGAAGATCCTTTTTTTTGTTTTGGACTCTGCCAACCGCCACCGAAGCGACCAGCCAAATAAGTCTTTATTAATAACTGCGCTAGACGGTTTCGACAACCGATGATCTGTTCTCTGCCAACCGCCACCGCGATCTATTAATTCTAATAAAGGCTCTCGTTGGTTTTGGTAACGTCGCCGATGTTCAATTATCTTCTTACCGCCACCGAAGTTTATTAATAAACACTCTCGTTAGTTTCGGTCACGTTGCTGTTGCTATGGTAATGGTCTCTGTTAAGCATCATCGAAGACTATTAATAAATATGCACGATGGTTTCGGTAGAGTCTGGTTTCCGTCAACCGCTAGTGAAGTTTAGAAAAAAGGTCTGTGGGGTTTTGTAGCAGCGGACGTTGCGTGCTGCACAGTAGTGCTGAGGGTCCCAAGAATGATCCTCAGGCCAAGCGCGGTCTTTCTCAAGGGCGCTTGGCTAGCTGAATCAGCGAATTGCTTGGTAAGCATAGCAATCGTGGGGGTACCTACCTTAGGGTAGGGGGGTGGCAGGTAATTGAATCTTCCGTTTCGGCGCCACAGTTCCTAGCGACCCGTCGTCAGCAGCAGCTGTACTTACTCCTCTGGGGCCACTGGGCCGATGTCTGCCGCACGTACCAGTGCGTGTTGGTTTCCCAGGGCATGGCGCAGGCAAAGTTAACTTTACCTTTACCTTTGTGGTTCCGGTAACGTCACCATTATTCTAGCTAGAGCAACCACCTTCGAAGTCTATTAATAATGATTTTCGAAGGCTTAGGTAACAATAACAATATTCTGGTCTTTGTCAACGGTGAACGACCACATCCGCCTTTATAACGGATTGCTCTAGACAGTATCACTTACACAACCAATATTCTGGTCTCAGCCAACCGCCGCGGAGGTCTGGGGATTAGGCTAATTGACGATCGACGGTTTTGGCAATGCCGCCGATGGTTTTGTTTGTACCAGCCGACACAGTAGCCAGTAAATAATTGCTCTTGGCGGTGTCGGTAACGCCGATATGCTCTGGTCTCGGACATCGGCTAGCAACGCACAAACTTATTTACTAGGCGCATCAGATCGCCTACTTGAAGAAAAGGTCCCAGTTAACTTTGAAAAGTTTTTCCATACAGTTCTGATAGAGGCATTAATTTACAATTTTATGTAGTTTTGAAATGGAAGAGCATGTAATAGGCTATTTTTGCCATCACGTTTGTAGCCATCACTACACAACATACCATACCAAAATGTAACATTGTACATATATCTTCGTGAATGTTTTATATTTTTATCAAACTCTTTAATAAGCTTACATCAACTTCGTTTATACACAAACGAACAGGTACTAATCATAAATGAAGCACTCTTAAATGCACTAACTCAATCCAGCGTCATATTAGTGCATGTAGTTTAACTTTAACCAAGTGAACAGCGTGAGGTACAGTTTTATCTTTGCAAATTGAACTCTTTGTAGCTCTGTACACATAGTTTATTCTGTATGCTATATTCGTAGATATAGTTCGTTATTATCTCCGTAAACTTATCGCGTTACATCCTCGTAAACTTAATCTTTCCTTAACTTATTATAATACTCGTCAGTTTTTTGGAGCGGAAGAAACATATACCATGCATACTGTGCTCTCCCATAAGTACACCCACAATGACATTTAAACGAGACACTCCCAAATGGTTCAGTAAAGAAATACGAGGCAGTTTCGAAACACACACACATACCAAAAATCGAAGATCGAGAAGAGAGAGATTAACATGCGCAGCACGAAAAGAGACTGGCGCGGCATTGGCATTTCCTAAGACCCAGCCAGAGACTCTCGTTGTGTCATCCAAGTCCGTTGTCTCAGATGCTTCACTGATCGAGAGAGGCTTCCGTTATCGAAAGATTTATGCCCAACCGCTAAAATAATGGAACGAAGCACAGAGACGCTGCCCACTTTAGGAGAATTTATGAGCGGGAGAAAAAAGCTCAGACATGGAAGAAAGAAGAGGTTTTTGTCTGGGACCACTGCTAGAGATATGAATTATCTAGTAGGTAGCCACCGTAAGATTTTTGTTAGTCTTTAATTTGTTAACAAGAATGACATTTGCAAAAGAATCTAAGGTAATGACAGCTGAGTCTTGGAGAAAAAAATGAAAAAAATAGTGTTAGTGTGTTTAACGTTACCAAAGTAATAAACAATAACAATGAATGTCGACTAGAAACACAGAGTGGATCATTGATTTTGAAGATAGTGCTTCTAAAAAATAGACCTAATAATAACGGCTATGCTCTACATATATAGAATGACACCCACTTATATTTACCAATATCAAAATGCTAACATTTTTTTAAAGTTGTTTTATATATGTAGGCAGTAATTCACCGAAAAAGAACCTAAGCAGTGATTGAGAAAACGCTGCTTACAGTATCAGTACTGTACCTTTGTTCTATGCGGTGGTAAATCGAGGAACATAATAATAATGCGCCAGAGTTCTAATTAGTTAGAACAAAAAATTACACTTATATATAATCCGAAGACGATTTGCACATCATCTCATTTAACTTTACGTGATTACTTTAACATAACCAGCATCAAATTTTCATATGTACCGGTACTGCGGTTCACTCATTCCTCAATGAAAAGTACCAACCAATTGAAATGTTGTATTCTCAATCTCCCATACGTGCGTGTTGATGTAGAGAAACTGTATCTTTGTTAATAGAACACCAACCTACTTATCAGAGTCAATAACTGGCAATGTATTTGAAACCAGTAAGAAAAATTTGTGATGCAATTGTGCTAATATTTTTTTTTTTTTTTGATTGCCCAAACAGTTTTTAGTTAGCTTGTAGCTATATATGTACATATACCTTGGTTTTAAACTGTAATTAGAAATGTCCATATTTGTACTATACGAGTAAATGTGTGTAAGAAAACTATCAAACCTGTTTAAGAAATTTTCCCAGGGGAATCCAAAGGTCACGGGGTAGAACGACACTCTGACGTCCAAGACGATGAACCCGTACTCACAACCGAAAACAAGTATTTCCTCATATTATTAGGTATTATAAGAAGATTTAAGCCTTCCCAAATAAGTACTAAGCTCTTCTAAGAGAGGAAAAGGAATGGACATGTAGTATGTCGACAGAAAAACGGGGAACCCATGCGCGAAGGTGTTCCCACACAGGATCAACGCGCATGGGAACAGCAAGTCGGGAAAGAAGAGGAAGAACAGACAACAGTCAGATCAGTAGGAGTATGTAAGTGGAAGGAAGCAAAGTAGGCACGAAAGAAAGACGTCCCAAAGGCCTAGCTATTGGCTAAGGTAACCTACTCAAACCCCCTGGGGGCACTACTCCCCATAACATAGGATAGGCAAACCTAACTAATATTTCCTCATATATCATTGATTTCTTCTTAGTTACTTTTCCAAATGAACGTCAAAAATCCCTGAATGAAAGAACACATGTCTTCACCTGTGGATGTTCACTACACTATAGCAAGTCAATCCCCAAAACATTTACTTTCCGAGATATTTTACACATCAAGTTAGTTGCATTTCCCAGGGAATCCAAGACGCCATCTAATAAAACAACACTGAAATTTACCTCTTTGAATATCATTGTGCTATCAAAGATAATCTTACGCCGTTACGAGATGAGCCGTAGCAACCCAATACATTTACGACTTGAGATATTTTGCACATCATCTCAGTTACTTTCCCTAGGGAATCCAAAAGGTCATGTGGTAGAAGAACACACTGAATTACCTCCAGAAGGTCATTGTGCTATCAAAGTCAATGCTGCGCCGTTGAAAGAAGATGAGCTAACGTGTGGCCGATCCATCACGTCGGCGAGAACAGGTCAGTTTCACGGTAACATCCTTTACCTCTCCAGTAATAGCGATGCAGAGATCACAATCGGGAATGGCGGGAATATTTATAGACACATAACTCTTCAAACGCACGTTCGGTATATCCAAAGGCGCATTTCTCGAAAGGCTCGAAACTGATAGAAGAAAATGACGTTTTGATGAGTTTTCCTCCCTAGACAAAGAAAGATAAACATGAACACTGTTCGTCGGAAAGGAAGTATACTTAAATGGGTAACTTGAAAGTTGAAACTGAAAAAGTACGTTTTTATAAGTACTTAGAATCAAAAGAAGGAAAGGTGCGGGTAAAATATTCTTTGAGAAAGCATGCTACTTTATGGTTCACTTGAAACTAGCCAGCAGAAGAAAACAATTTTTTTTTTTGTGGGAGGAAGGGAGTAGGTAGGTAGTGTATTATTGGGTAAGGGACCTTGTATGTGAAGAGGTTCCTATTGACAAACACGGATTACTCGAACGAATAAGTCGAAGCGGGAGAAAAACTTCTTTTTCCTCGTCAACGCAGACGTAGGAACATAGTTACCTGTATTTATTTTATTTTGCAATATCACTGCAAACATCAGCAACATTGCAAAATATTCTTCAGCAACAACACAGTTTAGCTTGAATTAAGTTTCCAGCACTGCATTTCTAAAGGACACAAAGTATTAGGAGATTACTAAACGAAGTAAGTCTACGATTTAACAGCAAAACTGGGCCGCTGCTGGGCATCTTACTCTGGCCTCACAACCCAATCGGAAATTCTGAGGCATTTATCCGATATTAAGGGATACCCTTCTCTAATTGCTCATAAGCAGCCGATAAATGCCTATAAATTTCCGATTGGGAATCGCTTTACTAGCCGTGACACGTCTCCTAGTGTACTTATAGGTGTTTTAGTACTGACAATCCAAATGGTTCTACAAAATGGGCACTACAACACCGGGCCCACCAAGTACTCGAACAGCTCAACAACACAGTGGGTAGAACGCCAGTGTAGAACAATGCTCATATCTTTTGAAGACGAGCATACTGAGAGCAGCTGAAAGACACGTCCCAACTAAACGAGTTCGTATCAGTAATGATCCCCTCTGGATGAATCG